>JAUBNY010000359.1:4310447-4321360 GCA_032275445.1 Crypturellus soui | reverse complement strand
GTGAAAGCTGCTCTGTTAGGTTTTATTCTCCCTGCTCCCTTGAGGATCTTATAGTCACGTGTTTGTTTTTATTCCCTTTTGAAGTGTGTTCCCATTTGTTGCTGTGTTTCTGGCAGATCCTCCTGACTGGGTCCCAGATGAGGTGTGCAGCTACTGCACTGCGTGCAAGGCTCCCTTCACCGTCATCCGCAGGAAACACCACTGCAGGAGCTGCGGCAAGGTGAGGGCTCGGGCACACACTGGGCAGCGTGAGGCTGCGCGCACCGCGGGAACCCAGCTGCGCAGTTCAGCGCCTGCTCTGCACCACGATTTTCCAAAGCAACAAGTGTTTTTGTATCTTCATGGGCAGCTCTTCCGCTTACCTCTGGAAAAGAAGGGCAAGGTCTGGGATTTTATACAATAGCAGACATTTGCCTTCTAAAAAAAATCAGAGGTTCCTGTTGAGCGCCCTGCGCCAGGCGTCCCTCTGGGCTGCATCTCTAAGCTGCAATGAACCTCCCCCGCGGTGCCGTGCTGTGAGGGGAGAGCTGCTCTTCAGCTGCTCAAACAGTGCGTCCCTTTGCTTGCTTTAAGCCTTTGCAGGGTGGTTTTATACGGCTGCTGCTTTGAAGTTCATGGGGGAGGAGGGAACGAGGGAGAATAAAGTAGCGATGTGCCATGGAGAGCCAGCAGCCCGCAGTCCCGTGTCACTTGCTGCTCGCTTGCTGATCAAAACTCAGGAGGGCAGAGAAACTTGCACTGACCTCAGCAGTAGACTGGCGCAGTGAGAGCTGTGAGGAGATTCATGGATGCTGCCCAGGCTCTCCCCGAGCTCTCTGCGCCCACCCTCCTCTGGAGGAGCCTCCTTGGCCCCTGCAGAGAGGCTGCTCTGTCTTGGCTCACGCTAGCGCTTGTGAAGCCTGGTCAGATCAGTTGGTCACTGGGCTGCGGGTTGCCTGCAGGGGGCTTTTAGCTGATGCGTGTTCCCAAGGTGGCATTCCCAGAGCACGAGAGCACGGACCAATCATCTCGGCCTTTTCTTGAAACCAATTTTGTCCCAAGCTCTTCAAGGAACTAAAGTGAAATCTCCCTCTTGTTTTGCAGATCTTCTGCTCCCGCTGTTCCTCTCACTCTGCTCCATTACCTCGCTATGGTCAGATGAAGCCTGTCCGTGTTTGCACTCACTGTTACATGTTCCATGTCACTCCTTTCTATAGTGACAAAGCTGGTATCTGATATATTAAACTAGTGATGTGTCTGCTGGAGTCTTAAACGGACTAATAGATTTGACCTAAGCCAAGAATTCACTTGAAAGAGGGACCCTGTGAGGCCATGTAGGCTTTGACATCCATTATTGCATATTTTGTACAGACAGTTTTTACTGCATTTTATTACGCTGCTAAAGGGAAGTACGAAGCGTCTGTAGCTCTAGCGCTACAGTACAGTCTTCCATAAATTTATAACATTAATGTTACGATGCCATATGCCGAACAAATGCACTGCGTGGAAAGAAATAGGGCTTAGAGAACTGAGCAAATACTGCTGCTTATCATACGTGCTAAGAACAGAGCAGCTGGTTCACTAGTTCATCACAGCAAATCAGTCGCAAAGCTGGGACACTTCTGTGCTCACTAAACTCCAGCATGGCTGTGGGTGTCAGCTCTCCCTCCAGCTGCGGATTAGCTTTTCTGTCTCTGGGTTTGTGCCACCTATGCTAGGATTAATTAAAGTGAAAGTATTTCAAATCCATATTCAGTATTTATGAAGGCAAATTTTGTTTGAATCACATGGGAAGAACAGAAGGTCCTGGAGAGTTATGTGTCTGTTGCCTTTCATTTTCTGAGCGGAGCAATAACTCTTTAAGTTGTCTTCTAAAAATTAAACTTTATAACTTCTAATTACATATTTGGGGATTTTGAAATTATTTATAGCCTGCATCATTTATGCTAAATCCCATTAATAAAAATGTAACACAGAGCTTTGATTTCTGTGTCAACTACTGAAACTTAACAAACTGCAGTGGAAATGATTACCACATGAATGATTTACTATTTAAACAGATAATTTTTGAAAATGTTAGCAGCAAAATTGAGTAGATATGACAAAGGATTTATCCCATGATGAGGTTGTTTTCAGTACTTTTGAAAAAGCAAATATGTCATGATGTATAATTTATACAAAGCTCCTACAGAATGGTCAAGCAGGGAGAGGTTCTTGTTGGCCACCTTCGGCAGAGTAACTGTAAAATATTGCATACTGGTACTTCACTCATGCGAGCACCTCAGAAAACATCTGTATTTGAAACACCAGGGACTCATTTTTTATATCCACTTGGAGAGGAAAGAAGTAAGATTCACGTGGCTTCATGCTATGATCTTGCACAACCTATTTGCAGCAAGAGCTCCATGAGCACTGAGATTTCAAAGATGTTTGGACATGCTTTGAGTTGGCCACATTAAAGGCAAGATGCTGTGTGCTGTGGTTTCAGAGGAAATGAGATCAAGAGCCCTTTGCTCTATCCCCTTTCCCGACTCGCAGTGTTACACAGCGGGTTTCAAACCGACACGTACGAAAAAAGGTTGAGGAAGCCGTTTGCAGTATCACGCTCAAGAGCGGGTGTCATTCAAAACGATAAAGCAAAACTGGCCAGTGTTGTTTTTTTCTGTGGACATTCCCTCCGTTCTGTGGTTTTGTATTCGGTGTTAATGAGCCATATCAGGGTATAACAGTTTGTTGGCACTACTGTCATTTTGAATCAGAGGAAACAGCTTCACTTAGTTTATGTGTACTGCACAAGCCTTATGATGCTGTTTGTAGATGACGTCAGCTATAAAATGTTATCCTCACTTTATTTATATTTTTATTATATTTTTCCTGATTTATTTTTTCTCATGGAGTCCTTGAGCTGGACTGTTGGATTCACCAGAACTTGAAAAGACAGGGGTTGGGGTGCGGTGGGAGGTGGGTAATGTGCAAGCAGTGATACTTATTCAGGCTTAAATCTCAGGCTTCACATTGCAATGATTATTGAAGTTTTATTTTTAGAAAAAAAACGACAAATATAATGCTTCTTTTATAGGATAAAAAAAATACAACGAACTACAATTGTGAAATAAATATGCACAAAAAGTTGCTTCTGTGAAAAAAGAATCTTATTTAATGGACTGAATATTTATTCAAGCTTGTTTTTATTTTGTAAATGCTGTAATTCAGAATCATTTCCATAAATATGATATTTAAAGATCTCAGACACTATAGTTTCTTATGTAAATACAGACTCCTATTTCTCTTACTGAAAAGCACAATGACTATATCAATACTAATATACATTTGCCTCAAGGAAGACTTTCATCTTGTAATCTCTTCAGATAATTAAAATGTCAGGACTTTCTACTTCCATGTGCTGGGTTGCTCTTTCATTTCTGCTCTGTTTACACACAGTGACAGCTGACACCCTGTCAAAGAAACCAGCCTTAATTCTGCCTCGCTTTGCCCAGTTCGCAAATAACATGAAACATTTAGAGTTTAAATTTGAAAATGCAAGTCCCCCTTATACACAGGGGTGGCAAATCAAGCCTGAGCACTGACCTGCCACTGAAGGTTCAACATTCCTTGTGCTGTCCCTAGCCCCTGGCTTAACCTCTCCCTTGCCCAAGACCTTGTGTCAGTGGCCGCTCCGCACCCGGGGCGCATTTGGTCTCCCTGCATCAAATCAGAATCACTTCTGTGCAATGCGGATCTGCTGGGAGAACAGCGATCCGTGGCTCCACCTGAACAGTTACTCCTATGAAGTGTGTGTGTACCCTGTCTGGATCGTGGTGCTGGTAGCAAAGGGAACTGCTGCAGTGCTCGTGGGCTTTCAGGGACTTGCTTTGTCCAGAGACATTAATGTACATCTTTGACAGGCCCTTTCGCTAAAGAAACGTTCTAGCCCTGCGACGTCAGGGTTTCAGCTTCTCGGCAGCGCCGCAGTAAGAGAGCTGCCTGGGAATTTTGGGCACAAGCTTGAGATTTGAGTTTAGCATACAGAATATTTATGGACCAATATTGCTCCCTTAAGGTGTTCACATGTAAATGAACAGCAGAAGTTTGTCCTAAAGGGATTTTTTAAATGAAATTCACAGTGCTTGAGGGTTTGTCAGAAACAGGATAAAAAGGAACCTTTTGTTTTCTCCAGCCTCCCCACTGTTTTCTGCATTCCTTGGGGCGATGCTACAGGATGGCATAGAAAGGTAAGAGCGTGGCCCAAGGTGGCTCTAACTCGCCCGCTGTTGAGGCTGTCTGCGCGGAGGGTCCCTCTGAACCACGGCCGTTTTGAGCAGCTTTCCCCAGTTTACAAAGCCGACCTTTTGGGAGCTGCTGAGCGTACAGCGCTCCCTCCCTCGGGCTTCGCCAAGGCAGCCTGGGCTCCCTCTGCAGCGGAAGGAGCTTCGACAGATCTGTCTGCCTGCAGAGACTCCTCCTCAGCGAGGAGGCTCAGAAACACTCAAAATAGGTCACCCGGCGGCTCTGTGAGGAGGAGCGGGATGAAAGCGGCGGGCAAGGGGCATGGCCCCAGGGTGGCCGCTATCTGCCTTGGGCGCGCGGGGCAGGCGCTCTGGGGATGCTGCCGTGGAGCCTGCCTGCCCGGCGGCTCCTCGCCCGCCCGCCCGCCGCGGGCAGCGCCGGCGCTCACAGCCGCATGTCCCCGCCTGACCCCGCTGCCGCCTCGCGCAGAGGCAGCGGCTCCGCGTCCCGGCTCGTGCTGCCAACGTGCGCTGCGTGCGGCCGCCCTGCGCCACAGAGCGCTCCGGCCGCCCGCGCCTCCACCCAGCGGGGGAGGCCTTACCGGCACCTCTCCTTTTCCAGTAAGAGCATCTGACAGACCTGGGCGCTATCTGTGCTGCTCGTGCTGGAAGGGCTGTCCTCCCTGGGCATCCCTTTGAGCACTCCGCAGGCTTCTCCAGCCATTTTCCCTTCCCCTCTTCCAGCCTCCTCGGGTACCTTGTGCTGCTGAAGTGCTCAGGGCAGTATCACACAGCGCAGGGAGCTTTCATCCCTGCTGCTCTCAATCTCCCCCTCAAGCTCCCCAGCACAGGATCCTTCCATTGCTTCATTCCCTGTGCTTGCAGTTTTAGGAGGGGCCACTGCTAAAGCCCCGTTCCCGAAGGGTGCTGCTTCCCACCCCTGCTCGCGAGCACCAGGCCCTGCTGCCGGAGAAGCCCCATCAGCCGTGTTTAAGAGTAGTGAGACTGTGGGGCTTCACCTGCAAAAGGCCTGTGCTATCAAACCCTCATTTGCTTTTGTGGAGCAGCTCTGATTGAGTTTTGAGGGACTCATTTATTTATTAATTGGTTTTTCTCTCCAGGCCATTAGTGATTGTTGCTTCATTAGCAAGTTTCCTGGTCATTACGCAGCAGCGAAGTGCTTTGGTCTTGTTTTTAATTCAGCTCCCTTTCTTTGGTTTATCTGTGAAAAGTTGGAAATTAGGGGTTGAAGCCACAGAAGGGAAAAAAATTGCTTGCACCAGTTCATAAATATATTTTTAAAGGAACTACCCTGTGATTCCTTGACTCAATTGTGCAGAAGAAAAAAGTAGAAAGCAGCAGTTCAAAAGTGCAGAGCGCCACTGTCTGAGCTGCCTGCTTTCGTTTAGGACTTTTCCATCTCGTGGCTGCTGAAATGGCTAATCTGGATAGGGGATCTCCAGGTGAAGTGTTCTCTTAGCAGGGAGGAAAAATACAAGGTTTTAGCCACTGACTACACATCCTCTCTCTAGAAATAACTCTTCCATAATTTGAAATAATAATGGGGGAAGTCAGCTACGGTTTCCATGTTAGGCAGCTCCATTCAAATAAGAAAAATCAGCTATTTTGGCTCAAGTCTGTAGAAACAGAATATCAAGCTCTCACGCCTTCACCTCACCAGCTGACTACACAGCCCGTGCCCCTTGTGCTGGGGGGATTCTGCTCTCCAGACAAGGCTGATGTCCTTTCCTGGAACAAAGCAGGAAGATGCCACTGCAGCTGTACTCCTCAGTGGGCCATGCTTGCTCATCACACTCTCTGTTTTCTATTTCTAATTCCAGTTCTTTTCTCTTTTTTCCTGCTTGATAAAATCAAGTGCGAGGAGGAATGCAAGGTGTTGTCTTACCAAAGGCATGGAGCGTATTTCTGAGCAGGCTGGAAGAACATCGACTTAAGCAGAGCCCAATGTATATTATATATTACTTGTATGTCTCCACCCAACATGAGCAGCGATGTAAGTCCTTGGTAGATGGAGGAGGATGGAGGGAGACTTTTGTCTTTTTGCTTGTGGATCATATTTTTTTTTCCCTGCTTTCTTCCCTCAGGAAGAAAGGCAGAAAGAAAGCATTTGCCTTTTTAAAATCTTCTTCATGCAACAAATAGCTTTCATAATGCAATGTAATTGCACAGGGTACATAACTACTGATCATCAAATAATGTTAGTTTGGTTTTAAAGTAAAGAGAAAAATCATTAACCCCAAATCAAGCAATTATGAAAGCACTTGCTCTGAGTGTAAACAGCTCAGAAAGGCATCTGAGAATACCAGTGCAGTGTGATAAAATGCTATCTGCCTTGCATGCTGCTTCTGGAGGCTTTCCAGTGCCCTCCAAAGGTTCAGCTGTCGTCACGTCGCTATTTGCCAGAGGAAATTGGTCCTTGCCAAATCATATCTTCATTGCTGCTCTTTGTGCTGCTGGGATTTGGTGGCTTGTGGCTTTATACATTGAGAGTCCATTCATGATAGTTTTAACTTGTGATATTTATAAAAGGGCTTATGCATCTGGCAAAACAGAAGATGTAACTGAACGAGGAAAGGTTTCAAGCTGGCATACTGCTAAAGACAGCATTTCTGGCATGCCTGATACTGCCAGGGAAAAGCCTTGGGAAAGAGGAAAGGATTGGAAAGTGCGGAAATCTTTCAGAGTAGTGGAAGCAGCTATTGGATAAGAGAGAATCGATCTGTTGTACCACAGAGAAGGTTAATTGAAAATGCAATTGGCTGCACTGTAAATATCTGCACTGGGTGCACGGATCTGATAACAAGGGCTCCTCCGTCTGCCTGACAGATCTAACAGTAACGAGTGGCCAAAGGTTGACCTGACTGGAACAGATTCATGTGAGCTGCAAGAGGCTAACTCTTGTGGGGGTAATTAGCTGTTAAAGCAGTGAGCCAACAGCTTGGTGAGCTCGCCATTCCTCTCATTCCTGAGACTGCTTTAACTCAGCGTTGGAGGGTGTCCTAAACTCACAACGGTGCAACCACGGCTATTGGCACTAAAGCTGAGGTGGACACTTACTGGTCTGAATTGCACTGCTGCTCTGTGGAGCTGTTTGTGAAGGTCTCAGAAATGCATCAATCAATTCTTAAATCAGTTGCTTAAATCTGCTGAGTACTAGTATCAGCATGAGAAGGTGACCCTGCAAATGCCTAAGTGGGCCCGCTGCACCCAGGGTATCTTCTGTAGGTAGCGTGGCATGCGTGGGAAACTGAGTAAAAACTGAGTCTACAGAAATCATTGATTTCCCATATTCAGTCTTTAACTAAAAAAGGAACAATCCTGCAGCTTTATGTTCCCTTGTAATTCCTGGGCATGGCTCTGCTGCTCAGCTGAGCTAATTCTTGCACCTGTGGGACATGCAGTAGCTTGATGGATGCAGTGGGCTGGAAATGGGGAAGTTGGACTTCTGTTCCTGCTCCTCTTAGAAATTTTAGGCAAGTCACTCTGGGGTTAAGGCAAAGCCCTTGCAGTGACTTCCAAGGACACTGTATCTGATTCCAAATCTTTCTTGCGTCTCAGTTCGCTAGCCGTAAAACAAGGAGGATAATTCTGTTTGACTAAGGAACTGGGCATGGATAATAGTGGCTGGCTCTGCACAGATGTTGCTGTGATGTACAACACAAGATGTAATTAAATATCATACACACAAGAGATTTATATTTGCACACAGGAGTGTGTCTGCCCTCAAGACCTGGACTTGGGCTCCTGTAGCTCTCCCGTGTGTGGATGTGGAGGACGGACTGCTGGCCCTCAGGGACTTCTGCTGAACCTCCTCCGAGCCCTGACTGCCAGGCCAAAGCACCGTTCTACATATCTGCCCGAGCTTTGCAGCAGAGGTTTGCAATAAAGCTCTGCAGCGAGTCCATAGGATATTATAGAGCAATTCCTTCCTCTAGCTGCAAATTGCAGTGCCTTATCTTACCATGGTAACCATGGCACCAGCATGCTAAAACACCAATACACAGGTCCTAATTACTCACTGCTGTAGGTACCTTATCTTCATCCTACAGAAGAGGCATTGGAGAGAGAGCTTATTAAAAGACTTGGGAACACGAGACTGCATCAGCCTGTCCTGCTATCTCAAACAACCTTGCATAATTCTTCTCATAAATCAGCTGTGCCTCATCCTAGAAGTAAGTGCAGTTTTCTTGATTGCACTTACTTAGACCTTCATCTTCTCTGTAGACTGGAAGACTTGGAGATGCCAAAGTCTCCAGACCATGGTATTTTGACTGCACTTTGAAGCTTCAGCTTGAATTTGTCAGTCACTTCATATTTCTCTTGCACGTCAGACCTTTCGCTCTGCGCCGGTCACATGGACCCTTGTCTAGAGACACGTCTAGCAGGAGGAGGAGAACTTGTATTAAATGTCTAAGTTGCTCTAAAAGCAATGTGTTCACTCAGGTAAGCCGAGGCCTGCAGTGGCTTTGGGCTCCAGCTCAATGACAGTTCCTCTTCAGTGTCCCCTGGATGTGATCAGTATTTAAAGGCTCTCTTTCTCCTTGCACTCCCATCCTGTTCTAAGAGCAGTCTCCAGCCCTCATTTGACTTGTTAAACCTTCCCAGTCCTGGTGCATTCTCCGAGCACAGGCGCCCAGGGTAATGGTTGAGCTTCAAGATTAAATTCTTCCCCCATCTCCAACACTTCTGACTGGGCCTCTAGGAGCAGCTCTGTCTGACTTCACGGGGGCTGCTCAGTGTACTCAGTGGTGGCTCTCCTCTAGGATATATGTGGGATATATATATATAAATATATATGTTTAAAACATACATATATATATATAATTTGTTCCCAGCGCAGGAGCCGGGCAGCAGAGCAGCGACCAGGGCTGCAGTGTGTCGGTAACGGCTGCTGTGCCGCAGCTGCAGTCTAGCGGGTGATATTTGTGTCTCTGCATTAAGCTGAGGAAAAACCTGCCAGAGTTGTTATCTCCTCCAGCGAAACACAGCGGAGGCTGGTGGATTTGTTTCGCTCAGATGGTAAGGAAGCAGTTAATTGCGTCTGGTAATGGCTGACTCTGCCTGTCTGCGCAGGGACGTCTTAGATGTTTGTCCCACAGATCCCATGTTGTGTAAGCACATTTGAGAGATGCCTCCCATCTCCCAGCCCCCTCTGTTTTCCCAGCTCCCTTGTTGGCTTGTTTTGCTTTTTTTTCCCCCCCAAACATTTATTTAATCTCCTCGTCTCGCCAGCGCTCTGTGCGGAGGCGCTGAGGGTGTCAGCAGGGATGTGCAGCGTGAGAGGCGCCAGTGCCAGCGCGGAGCCTCCTGGGGACTCCCCGGGGCCGGAGCTGCTCCACCGGCTGCTCCGTCCCGGCGGGGCCGGCGGTGCTGTCTAGACAGAGCGGTAGGTGCCAGTGCCTGCATCTCCCGCCGTGCTGCCTCGCTGCCCGCAGGCGCTGCAGGTGCACGCAGGTCCCGCACTGTTTTCAGGTGACCTTTTGGGTTGGTTTTGCTGCTTTTTTTGGAGGGGGGCAGTCTCATTATTGGGTGTTGAGTGTTTTCAGGGCCTGGGACAGCAACCCAGGGCAACTGGATTCCGCTGGCGGGGCTTGTCCGCAGCCCTGCGCCCACAGGGGTCGGAGCAGCCCGAGGCCTCTGCCAGCCCTCACCCCCACATGGCTGCTGGCGCTGGCATCTGGCAGCCGCAGTGCTGGGCGCTGGCGCTTCCGATGCCGCGGGAGGGCCCGGCGGCCGCAGGGCTCTGCCGAGTCGTGCAGTGCTTGGCTGCGGAGCTCGGGGTGATTTTCTGTGCCGCCAGAAACCCAGCGGGGCTGCGAGAGGCCAATGCAGAGCACCCAGGGCCAGGAGCCCCTCCAGGCTGGGTCAAGGTGGCCACTACCATGTCCTGTCCCAGCACCTCCAGGCCTTCCCATGCCGCCCCGTGCAGGGAGCTGGGGTCCTCGGGGCCTGAAATGGCCGGTTCGTCCCTATAAATAGCCGCTGCGGGTTACAAAAGCCCCGAACGGCGGCGGGGGTTCGTGCAGCGTCTGCGGCAGCCGCAGGTTCGGGGTGACACCGTGTGGCCGCCCGGCGCAGCGCCGAGGCCCGCGGCCGCCCGGCGCTGCGAGCGTGGCCGCTGCCGGCCCGCGGCGCGGGGGCCAGCGTGAGGCGAAGACCCTCCTTCGTTTCCGTTTTTTCATGTAAATTCACCTGCCAGGGCTGAGCTGACCTCCCCTATATGATAACGTTGTATAAGGGACAATCTTAGTGACTCACTTTGGCGAAGGTAGTGGTGGCCGTGCCGATGAGGTCTCTGTGGCCTCTGTTGAAGCCTTTAGACTGCAAACCAGCCTGGGCTGGTGTCTGCTGCTGAGCTAGGAAGGTTCACAAAAGAACCAAGCTCTGAACTTTTTGTGGTCCCATCCTTTAGAGATTAGTGTCCAGACTGGATGGGCACATAGCAAGGGTGAATGCTTCCTATGCTCTCCTTGCTCTGGCTGCCACTTAAGAACATTGCTCGGAAGAGAAACTCCTGACATAACACGGCTGCCCTGCCATGAGCAGTTCATCTAGTCCTTTTTCCCTCATGGTTCCTTACACATTTCTGCCAGGCCAGCCAGTGGACTGCCAAATGTCTTTTGGTTAATAGGCAGAGGAAGACCAAGGAAACACATTTCTCTTGGGTGAACTGGAGGGCTTCCACAG
>JAUBNY010000359.1:4291388-4309221 GCA_032275445.1 Crypturellus soui | reverse complement strand
AGATGTGGTGCCCAGGAGATCACCTATCTATCTATGGAAAAATCTAGCTTTAAAATATTATAGCCTTTGGCTTCTCAGCTATCCAGGATCAGGGAGAGCCAGCTGTATTGTGGTTCCCAGACAGTCCTGTCACTGGGTTGTTTAATGCACTGATACTAAGCCAAGCTGGGTGAGCCAGATATATAGTTATATGGTTATAATGGTTATAACCCAAATTTCACAGGTTAAGTATTCAAATTTTTATTTCCATTGGCCTGCTTTGTCTTTCCTACCAAAGGCATTTTTATATCAACATTACCAGTGTGGAGACTTAAAGACCGCATGTACATTCGTAGCCCAAGGGAGACATGAAGTGGCAAAAGCCTATTGAGCAGGGGTGTAGGAAGTTCCTGATGTGCGGATTCTGCAGCTCCATGGAGGATCCGTTACTGCACAGAGGTGAGTTAGAAGCTTAGGTCTGGTAAGGCTGAACTGCTTGCATGGTGTCCCACTGAGGCAAGCCAAGTCAATGACACAGTCCTCAGACTCTTCTACACAGCTGCCCAAACCCACGGCAGTCTTGGTTGTTCTGTCGACAAGACCAACACTATTTAGGTTTCCACAGCAAGCTCTGCCTGTTGGAAATGGGCAGATCTGATGATTTACTGGGATGGCCAGGTGGAGAATATAAATCCAGGCTAAATCTGTTATGGCTGACTTAAGCCTAGGAGAGGCAGTGCCTTAGAAATACCAGTGTTTAGCTGAACTACCAGTGCCCATATTTGCTGTGTTTGTATCAACTGTCATTTGTGCTGCCTTTCTTGGACACAAGCTGGAGAAAAGCAGGCAGATGGCAAATTCTGCTTTTCAGTTGACTTTTTTTCCCCTTTCCACTTGTGCGTTCAATAGAAGATCATCAAATAGTTGCTTTGGTGAGATTTGTTTTTTTTTTTTCTTTTCTTTTTTTTTTATGGAGAGAGGTAGCCTGTAGGCCAAATATTCTCTAGACATGTTAAATGTGATGCAATGAGACCAGAAACTGATTTCATGTCATGTTCCCTGCCAGAACATTTCTCAAGCAGGTTGATTGAGCAGATGAAGTTTAAAACCTTGGGGTGGTGGAAAAAAAAATAAAACCAGATTCCCTTCCAGCTTGCCAGGTATGCCAGGCTCCTTGGCTGATTCACCAAGGCGGAAGTTTCCAGAATGACTAATGACTGAGCAGGCATTGATTTCTGCTTGTCTAGTGGAGACGTCTTACCAAGTCTCCAGTTTCCAGACTGGGTGGGGTGCTTGCCTTTTGCAAAGCAGGTCCATATATTGTGCACTGCCCCAAAGAAGACATGGTAACCTTGAGATCTGGCAGGTATGTCAGCAGCAGGCTCCAGGCTGCCCGCAGTCATGAACCAAGTCTAGAATGGCCCTTGTGCCCTCCTTCCCAGCTGACATGAGCAGGGCCTGAATTGCAAACTAGTCTGGTTAGAGGGCTGTATCTCATGGAGGTTTAATAACACTCCATAAAATGGAATTTCCTTTGATATTTTCCTTTAAGGAAAATGTTTGCTCTCCTGTTGCCACCTTTCTGCTCTTGACGAAAATGCAAAATTTCAGCTAGAACTGGCCATTCCATGAAGCACTGAACTGTTTTTGATCAATAGCTAGATGTCACAGTAGACCCAGGCAGACCAGGCAAGGCATGAACCCTAGGGCTTTTGTAGAAAGCAAGAACACAGCAACATCATGTGCTATTTCTCATCAAGGCCACAACTGACTCAGAGTTAGGAAAAAATACAGAAAATAGACTTTTTTTTTTTGACACAGAATTGAGTACTCGCAGATGAAGAGTTCCCCATCTGATCAGGCTGAGGTCTTGAACTGCTGTAGAGCTTGGGAAAGCTGAGGTTTGCATCTTAAAATGCAAGATGCAAGCCCACTACAGCACGCAAAGTGAATTGCCTTCCCTGAAGAACACCCTTCTTTAGGTGAAAGAAGTCATCAATTTGGCCTATTTTTGCCTTTCCTTGTATCCTGTTGGCTTCGCCTCTGAAATAAACCTTCTGAGTGAGCAGCCATGGGAACATGTAGTTTCCCCACTCCTTGGTGACACTCATTACTGCAAATGAGCCACATCTCATCCCAGCTGGGCACCTGGTTCCCATCCAAGCGCTGGGCTGCTCTGTGCTTCGGACCTGGTGAGTGGCGTCTGGGGACACGTGCCGGGTGGCGGGTGGCTTCCCAGCCCCTGCTGGGACATGTGTCCTGCTCTCTGCTTCAAAGGGACGTCAGTGGGGCAGGGGCTGCTCCTTGTTTAACTCTGCACTGGAGGCTCCAGGACCTCCTCAGAGCACCTACGACATCTCGAGCTCTAAGCAGAGGGCTATATCCCTATGGAAAGAAAGTGACTGCCATAGCAGAAGAAAGGGGATTTTCACTCCTTGCAACCTGCTCTCATTTGGACTTCCGTGTCAGGACATTTAAGGATGGTTTACCAAGAATTGTGCCTGGGTAGGGACAGCAGGGTGAGCTGGATACAATCTTTGCAGACTGATGATGTAAAAGGCATCCAAGCAGCCCTGATCTCAATATGAACCCACTTGCCTGACAAACCAAGTAGTATTTTGTGCTCTATATGTGCCACATGGGCTACAAATATAGCTCTCATCAAGACTGCTTTTTGTTAGCAATCAAATATGAGTCTCAGGCAATGGAGAAGGGAGAGAGCATTAAGTTTTCAAGCAGCAAACTTCAGAGACTGCATCCTCAAATCTTCCGCTATTTAGAATGTTTCCCTGAGGTTTTACCACATATAAATGAAATGATAATTACAATATTTTAACCCAATTAGCTCCCTTCATGATCTGGCAGGTGCAAATTGGAGATGGATCAAACTTATTCTTACTATGAATTATGCCTGGAGCCTCCTTAAAGCCACTGTCTAGCCTTGTGTGTACATGCCGTACAACTTGTGTTACGGGGGGAGCGCAGGGAGTTCCTAAATTATGCATGGGATATGAATTATTGCTGCAATGCATCACTAAAGCTTCACTCATCAAACATACCCAGCTCCTTGAGAGCAGCATGGGAAAAGCAAAGAATTTGCCTGTGGCATGGGCAAGGTTTTCATTTGCATGGATTTAAATCATGTGTGTCACTGACAAAGTCACAGGTCACCCAGAGTTAACTTCATACATGTCCCTAGATCTTGAAGAAAATGTATCTTGCAAGCTTTCATCTGATTAGCATGGAAATTACACTGGGACTTTGCTATAAAATGGGGACCAAGCTAAAAAAAAGATCTTGATTTGTTATTTTTTTTTTAAAAAGAAAAAGTCTTTGAAGGCCAGTGCAGCTGCCCTTCCTCAGGCAAAACTCCTGTTTACTTATGGGAGATCATTCCCTACACTTCACTCCTGTAAAAATCTGGAGCAGTGAACCCATACAGTACAAGCAAAACTCAAGAGGACATCCCTACAGCTGCATTAACAAATTTGGTGTGACTGGTGCCACCCACGAGAGGGCAGTTTCCCACATCCGTGCTTTTTTTTCTATCACCTCAGCTGTGTCGCTGGTCTAAATACTCTGGAAAGCGCTGAGGTAAAATCCTAGAGCCGCCAGAGTCCTTGTCCAGAAAAGCCTTTCCAGCTAAACCACCTACTTGGGGCTGAAATGGAGAGGTCCAAGCTGCTGGGCCTCGGCCAGCTGCAGGATGGGCACTGCTGGATTCAAGGCTTCCAGCCTTCTGGAAGGACTGTGGGGAGATGGTGGAGAGCAGGAGAAGGCTAGTCTGCCTGCTCCTAACAGGAAAGGGCACCTGGAGACTTTGTAAGGGCGTGTGTTTATGGAAATGTTTATGGAAAAATGCCATGGTGATTTCTGTGCTCACTGATCACCACCAGTGACTGCTGCTCTGTGGAATCTCACTGCAAGCAGAGCAGCTGGGCAAAAGGCCCTGGGAGGAGGCTGATATCCCCCCACGGACAAGGACAGCGATGCCGCGGGTGCGGGGTGAGCCTGGCACTGCAGGCAGACCTGCTCCTCGGCCCCTCCATGCAGACTGGGAGCAGCGGGAACCTGCAGCAACTGCTGACGTGGAGGTCCTTCCCCTGGCATCCCAGCGCTGGGCTTCACCACCCCCAGGTGAGCTGTTTTTAGCAGATCTCTCTCTCCACTGGGAGAATTTACCCGGGTGCAGCAGTCCTAACATAGCATCTTGCTTCCCAAGGCTATCTCAGGGCACAAAATTGTTGCTGTTTTTCTAAAGTGAGCTTGCACAGCAGCAGTGGTTCCACCTTACAGATCTCAGCGTGGCTTTATGGCTGTAGGAACTCCCAATGTGCACGGAAAGGATGGAGAAATTATCTCTAAGCAAAATCAGGCTAAAGCTGAAACGAGCTGCAGAACAAAGCCATTTTCACCACTCTTACTGCCAAGTCACATTTTCCATGCCTCAGACTGAGGCGGGAACAAGATGGCCCCTTTTCTTTTTCTCTTTTCCCTTTCTCCTTATGGATATAAAGAAAATACAGTCACTTCTCTTTCTGGAAGTGACTGTATTTTTCTGAGAAATGATCAAATTTCTACACTGGGCAAGTTATCTAACACAAATATCACCCAAAGTATGGGTCACTTCTGGAGGGGCACCTGTTCTTACAGGCTGTAGGTGAAGAAGGATAGCTTAGTTATCTTTGGGATGGAGAGGCACTCAGCAAATGTGTTTCAGAAGAGTGTTTCTCTCAAAACTTGCCTTTGAAACCAGTGTGTGCCAACTGTATCATATCCCTTTTATGTTTCTGTACCTCCAACTCTGTGACAAAGTTTTACTAACAGGTGTCCAAGGAAGAATCATAATCTCCAGTCTTCAGGACAGATGTAGAATTGGCTGTGCTTTAGCATCAAAACCCTCGTGCAAAGACAGCACTCACCAGTGAGGGACAAGGACCCAGTCACAAAGAGGGGTCAGAGCTGAGTTGTGAGGAGTGAGCCACAGACCTCGAGAAATTAAATAAATAAATAGGTCACTGAATGTTTTCAAACAAAATGTAAAAAAAGGTTTTCCGTACACTAATGGTCTGTGAATACAAGGTCAGCCCAGCACAGATTGACTCTTCTGTAGCCTGTAGCTGCTTCTGTGAGGGACTGGGTGACATTAACGCCGTGCTGAGGCCAAGGAGTGAGTAGGAAAGGCTAAAATGAATGTGATTGAGAAGAGGTGGGTGCTTGAACGAGAACTAGCAGAAACTCTCCTAAAACAAGAGGCAGAAGGGCTGTTGTGTAAAGGATGTATTTTAAGAGGACTTCACAGCCAAACTGCATGTGTGAATGTACACAAAGAGGGAAGCACAATAAAGCTGGGAAAGGCCTTTTGGAGAGCCAAGCTAGCTGTTTAATGCTCTGTGCTTTAATACTGCTCTGCCTTTCATTTCCAGGGGATGGAGAAATGCTGTCACCTGCATCCAAGCTTGAGATCAGGTTAATTTAATATCCAGTTTGACCTTGTGATTTAACAACCACAGCTAAAGGTCACTGGTTTAATGTGGGAGGTTGGCTGGACTGCTGCTAAGACCCTCCACAGACAGGCTGCTAAGTGGGCACATGGAGAAGCAATTTGGGCTTATGAGGTCTTTGCTTCTGAGAGAAGAGGTGGAAATTTAAATGGAACTTCAGCTCTGAATTCCCCCAGATTACCCCAGGAGCTTAGTTAGCTCCATTTCTGCACATGAATTTTTTAGCTGGAGACAAATCCAAAAGCACAAGCCTTAGCAAACTGAAACACACAAACAACAACAACAAAACCTTTAGGAGATGGAGTACTGTAAATGTGTCAAGTCACACTCACTGGGAGGCTTGGATGACACCTCACACTCCTAGTTACTTCCAGGAGGAAAGAAATAGCTGTACTTTGGGTATAGGGATCCAGTTTTTCATTCACCCAGGGACAGAGTCCAACATCTTTGCTTCTTCAGAGCATCTCCTTAAATTAGTCCCAGAGGTGTCAAGGGAGAGATGTCTACAGAGCAAGACACTGCCCCAAATGAATGAAGAGGTCAGGATCTGACATTCCTGTGTTGCATGTGACACCAAAACGGAATGTGCACCCTGCAGAAATGCTAATGTTTCCATATATCTTGTGTGTGACCCCATATCAATTATTTGGGAAAGGAAAACAAACCCTCAGAGCCACATTTCTGTGGAAGCAGTCCTGTTCTTGAGAGGGTTGCAATCTCCCTGCAAATGCCTCCAAATTGCAGAGTGGGGACAACTTTATGCAGGGCAAGAACCTTTAAAGACCAATTCCTCATTCCTGTCAAAGTTCTCTTATATGACCCCGAGACTCAATCTTTTCTTTGCCCCTCTCCTTGCTGACAGACTGTCCTTGGTGGCTTTCAGAAAGGGCCAGACTGGTTGACCGGGACCCAGCTGTGGCCACATTATCACAGAGCTGAAGAAAACACTGCAGCCACCTCACCAGGTAACTCAGCAGGACCAGCAACAGCCCCTGCCTCACGTCCACCTACTGGCTCTGGTAATTTGCTGCCAGGACACAGTAACAAGCTGGTTTACGAGCAGCAAAGCTCATGACCCTGGAGATGGGCTGGGTCTGGGGTGGCTGCTCACCAACTTCATATCTAGCAGCTCAGCCATCCAGACCTGGTTTTCTGGTTGTATCTCTCATTTCTCTTTTCTGTCTCATGTCTGGTCTCATCTCTCATTTATATCTCATATCTATCTTGTGAAATGTGCAGGAAGGTAAGTTTTGAGGGCTCTTCCTCTCTGCCAGGTTTGTGTGATACTGGCCAGCACAGATGGTTCACGAGTCTGCGAGCTGTGCCGTCACTGCAGGGCTATGGAGTTTGTCACCAGGCCCGCTGGGCACGTGGCTCTTTTTTTTTTGTCAGGCACTGGAAAAGAGAGCAGAGGCTGTTGCTGGCCAAACAGAAGCTAGTTTGAGACTTGCTTTTAAGAAAGTCTGTGAGTTGCCCTTGCTCTTTGCGTAGGTCCTCATTTGCTGGAGAGCATTGAATCGATGGGGAGGCAGGAGCGAGGGTCCTGCTTGAACCTGCGCCATGGAGAGAGAGTATTTGGCCCCGCTCTGGAGCAAGTTATCTTGAATGCACCCTGCTACCTAGTGAAATGCTTAACCCCAGAGAGACCTCTGGGTCTCTCAGCAGGCTGGGTTTAGCCCAGTCTGCTCAACTTAGGTTCCGAAATTGCCATCTCCAGCCTCGGCAGAGGGAGATGATCAGCGGTACCCAACACGGCTGCGTAAATGCCCGAGGTGACCGCTGAGACGTGCAGCCTGTCTAGCCCAGGCGCTTTCCTCTGCCCAAGGACTGTGCAGGAAAACAGGGGTGCCTCCAGAGGGCACTCCTGTCCACCTAACACGGGCTTGGGTTTTCCGTGAGGAGGTTATTTTAGCGTGTGATCCGCCTGGGGTTCAGCCCGCCCGCAGCGCGGTCCTGTTCGTGTTCATGGCAATGCGCCCTTCTCTTGGTATAACGGACCACAGGACCCCCCGAGACCAGGAGAGCAGGGCCCAGGGCTCTAGGGGCTCGAGAACGGGATCGGGGATCGCAGGACTGACCCCTCCGTTCCGGTTAAACGCCAGGCATGGGGCGTCTGAGCTGTCCTGCCTTGAGGCCGAGTCACTGGCCAGGCAGAGGCCTGGGCTTGAAATCACGCGTGGGGCTGACGGTGGCGGCGCTCGCATGACGCTGTGCGCAGACAGGCGTCCGGAACGATCCATCGGGCTCTAATGGGATAAAACCAGCTCCAAGGAGTAGGGACCAGGGCCCTACACAGGAGTGACCGGCAGCAGCGGCAGAAAGCCGTCCCTTGGCACTGGGGTGAAGGCAGCACGTTCCTCCCTCCGCACCCTGGGAATAGCAGCGCTGGGGAACAGGAGGGTCAACCTGAGGCACCAGACAGCTCAGCCCTGCCAGGATCCCGGCACCTAAGCACACGTTCCTGGTGGGAAGTCAGGGATCAGCTGAGAGGTGCTTTGAAAAACCTGAGCTTGATCCCTTTGTGGATCCAACTAATAACACCTTGGAGGACTTTATAAAGGAGCTTGAAGTAGTAGTAAACAGGTCACAAATTGGGAGTGCTAAGGGAAAGCTGGGCGTTCCCGAAATTTGCAGCTCATTTTCCATTCCCAAAAGGAGGATCAAAATCTAAGTGTTTCAAGGATGCAGCTAGCTCACTGTTCACAGGCCCTTTATGGCGTTCTGGAAACTGCCTCATTTTCTACCAGAAGTCAGACTTGGTAGGTTGATTATTCAGAATTTGAAATTCTAACGCAGTGAAAAGGCAACACAGAGAGCAGATGTCTGAACAGTGGTTGGTCCAACTGTAGAAATCATTTTTGCTTACAGTTTTAATTAATGATGGGTTTTTGTTTCTGTCACAATACGCAGAGTTATTGCTAAAGCACATTTGAGATTTCTAGGAGAAGTTAACTAACACAATGAACTCACCCACCCAGGGGAGCTCTGAACTGATGTGGTATTTAGCTGGGGATTTCAGAGTGAAGATACCAAATAAAGAACTATTAACAGGTTCTCACAAGCAAAAACCTTCTTCAAGAAGTGACAGTACGAGACCTTGGATTCAAGAAACAGCTTGGATAGGGGAAAAAAATGTGTCTCTCTCCTTGTTTTGGCTTTATTTGACGCTCAAAGCAGGGGTCTGAAAGTAGAAAGTCATTGTGGGTAGCTGTGGATGTATTTGCCATGGTTAAGGATGCAGCAGATGCAGCTTGCCATCTGAGAAATTAAAGGGCAGGAGCGTAGCTAAAATGTTTCTTTCTGTGAAATTGGTGAGAAGGCAAAGCAGGCGGGAAGGTAGGTGCAAAATTATCGCACTAGCTGGGTTGTTTCAGCATCCCAGCTTGCAGTGTGTGTTCTGTGCTCCCTTTCCCACTGAGTAGTCCGGGAAGCTGCTGTACCTGCTGGCTTTTTCTTTTTCGTTTGTAACAAGAAAACACAATTCCAAATGTTCCTGTCCTGACTGCAGCTCCACCACAGGTCAGTAAAGGTTTGCTCTTAGCCAAATTCTTTGAATAAACCAGAATTTGGTAACCATCCTTTTGTCCCTGGTCGCTTTGCTCAGCCCCTTCTCCATGATGTATTTCCAGAGAGACTCTGCATTTTTCCAGTTCTTGAGTGGCTGAATATCTATTTTACAGCAACATTTTAATAACTCCATGATGGTGATAAGTCAACAAATTATAGTGGGGGAGCACCAATTAGACAAGAACTGCAGGAAACATTTAAATAGGTGAATCTATTAGGCTGACCTGTCCTTTCTGAACTATCAGGTTTATATATGTGACCACGCTCTTCACATGGATCAAGAGAGCTTAGCTGTGGGTACCTAACAAACTGTGAATTCATACTTATTCAAATGTACACTACTGGGCCGATTATTAAAGCTGATCTTTGATTTCGACTTCCATCAATTTCTTGGATTTCTGAGTAACTCTGAAAATACACCAGTGTTGCAGAATAGATTGACCTGCACAATGTACTTCTTAGCTGTGACTAAAGCTAGTGAAAAGGGTGTATATACAATGAAAATCTACAACGGGAAATCTAAGTTTGACTTTATTAGTCTAAAGTATGCAAGATATTAATTTAGTTACATATGTATTGGTTTGGACAAATCAAATTGTTCCTTCTTTTAAATCATTAATGTATCTAGGTTTTACAACTCAGCTCATAAGGCACATGATAAATTAGCTCACTTTGTATATATATCCAGCTGACTGCCTTCCAATTGGGTTAATTACCATTTCCAAATTATTCCAGCGCCGTTCAGTTAAGCCATCCTAGTTCCCTTAATACCTGGAAAGAAAATTTTCTTTAATCTCTGCTCCTGGGTTACCTATATTAAACACTCAACATTTATAGCCCTGCGGCTAATTGCTTAGCAACACTTTTTGGTGGAGAGGCTCACCTGGAGCTTTATCGGACATTGCTGCGTTGCAGAGGAAGAAAAGCTCCTGAAATGAGGTCAGGCGGTGTAAGCCTAGCCCCTAACGGGGGGCATTTTCTCCTATCTGTAATGAAATTAATCGAGGTCATTAATTCAAAGCTGTTCTATTGTTGTAATTTGAAGCTGTAATTCGAACTGGCTCAAAGAGGCACAGCTTTATCTGTAATTATCCTTATATAATTACATTTCTATTTTAAAGTAAATATTTTCTTCTATTACTGTAAATATACTACATGGTATATCAGCCAGAACTGCACTATTGAAAGCAGTGTGTCTAAAAGTGGGATGGGCAGCTGTTGAAATTGGTTACTTGGGTGCTATTTCATTTGTTTTTAAGGCACAAATATAGTCCCCATTTTGCTAAGCTCTCAGGGTCATAGTGACTGAAAAGCCACGTGCCAGCAACATCTGGAAATTGGTATTTGTATCAACATCCCAGCACGGGGACCAGCATTGCCATCCTGCAAGATAACGGGGGAGGAAAAATTGCACCGCTCATTCCCTGTTTAGCATGTTGCTTGGTGAGACCAAGGTGGGGATGGGAAAGCACCTTTTGTCTGCAGAGCCCATTTGGCTCCCTCGGTTTCCCTGCAGGGCTGTGCTCACGCGGGTGTCTACACGGCATGCATATGAGCTTGCTCCTCTCTCCTGTCTGGAGCAATCCAGCCGGTTTCTTCTGAGGAGAAATTCAACACCCGTGGCAGGTACTTCTCCAAGGGTGCCTAGACAGAAAGACTTGTCATGAGTTAGACCAGATCTGCCCTGGAAGGTCCTCCTAGCACAGAGGGCCTCCTCCTGACCTTCACGCTGTGCTTCCATACTCAAAACTCGCTTGCCCCTTGCTATAAAACCGTAATTCTGGTACTGGCTGCAACTCAGTCTTCTTATTATTTGGAGCGTGGTGCAGCAGGGGATGATGTTGTAGGGACTGGAGTTCACTCAGGGAGAGTGAAAACCAAGCACAGAGAGCCCTGAAAAAGGGTGGCATTGGGACCACGCGAGGACAAGAAAAACATAAGTTATGCTATTAGAAGAAAACAACCTGGAAATGAATCCCATCCCTACTACATGTTAGAGGAAATCTTCTGGAGCACTTGAGAAATAGGACAATTTACTTGAAATAGGTAGTTGAAAAAGCCCAGATGTTTTTAGTGCAGTAAAAAGGGAATTCACAGGTTGAGTGAGAAAGGGCGAGTGAAAGGGCCATGAATCCTTTACTTATCAATAACCTATTTTGAGCTACTAGCAGTATTTTGAATATGTGCCCTGTGCAATCAGAGCAGTACTGAAATCCACAAAACCAAAGAGTTTAAAAGCAGTAGTACCGCTCTCAATGTCCTTTTAAGCCAGGCTGGGATGGCAGCGATTGTGACTGGACAGGGACCAGGCCTCTACCTGAGCCTTGTGCCCTTGATGTGGCGTTGTCCCCTGTCACCGGTGCTGCAGTCATGTCCTGCACGCACGAGCCTGGGGCTGTGTTCATCTTTGTGCTGCGTCTAGTGGCGTGTGTCAGCTGAGAGCAGCATTTCTCTCATTCACTTCCACTTGCATTTCAAATTACCATAAAACCTCTTGTGCCAAGTGCAAACGCGTGAAGGCCTCAGGTTTACACCCTGTGCAGGCTCGGGCTCTGTAAAAAGCAAGTGTAGAGATTTGGCACACAGCTCCTGGCCAGCAAGGGAGTTACAACTTCTTGGCAAACTTGTGTAATAATTTGGACTTGAGCTCTAAGGGGCACAGCCTACACTGCTCTGAGGTAGCGGGCTTGCCTCGTAGCAAATGGGCATTTTCCATTTCTCATCTATCTTTATCTCACAGTAGGCATGACATATTTTTAACAAAGTGTCTGTCTACACTTGACTTATTTCATTCTCTGTTTAAATGTACACCTGAAAAGAGTCATATGCAATGTGCAGTGAAGCCCATCTCCCATCACCATCAATAAAAGCATTTATAGAAAATGTTCCACGTCCCTGCAAAATGAATACATTAGCATAGATTTGTAAAAGATGAACTAGAATAGGAAGAAAAAGGACCTGGAAGACACTTCATGAATAAGCTGTGCAAGAAGCTCAAGGCAAAACCATCGAGTTAGCATGCTTTATTTTAACCTGCCACAATATTTAAAAATGATGTGTTATTTTTGCAACCTAATTTTTGAGCATCTGATTTAACACAGCTATATATGAGATCACTGCTCTGAAAACACTTGCTCACCTCCCGATGAAAGACGAATCAGCCTTCAAGAAGTTTCAAAGCGAGCACCCAGAGTCAATAGTCATTCTTGAACATTTTGGCTGCGGAAACTTATCGAGGCTGGAGAGAGAGGCAATGAAAGCACTCTGGTCTTCATGCAAGTGCTTATTCCAGGAGGAGTCCAAGCAAGGACCTTTATGGGCTCATTTCTCAAACAGGGATGATTTTTCTAAGTAATCCCTGAGCGCCTTGTTAAATTGAGCAAGTGCGATTGAAATGAGCACAAGTTTCACGCATGGGCTGCTTGAGCACTTTGGTCTCCTTTCTATGCCGGGTTGTCTCGGAGTGTTTCAAGCAAAGCCTGGGCTGGCTGGGGTGATAGCGCTGGATTCACCAGCACCATCTCCCAAACCTGACACACCACCGTGTCCTGGCTTTTCTTACCCTTCTTCAGCATCTCCAGTAACAACAGAAGAGCAGCCTTTTTGGCGGTTTGAACAGAAATCTTCCTGTATAGTCTGTGAGTAAATTCTCTTACATCTCTGTTAGATACCAGGTGTGATGAAAGCAGGTGACCTCCCCAGGGATGCTCTGGATGAGGTTTCTGGTGTGATAGTAATGCACTTGGCAAGACAGAAATCCTAGGATTGTAATCTCTATAGCCAATTTCTAAAAGTTGCTATGGAAGTATTAAGATCTAGGTTTCTTCATTTCTCCTAGCAGGAAAAGATACTAAGAAGTGCACAGAAAAAGACACTTCTCTCACCCCTCTTGCCTACCTCTCTGAATGTTCTGTCTACTCAATACTTCTCTCTTCTGTCTTCAGAATGGTCTTGGTTTCTTTGTTTTAACTATTTTGCCATTCTGAGATCACCATCTCTTGGTACAACTGATGAGTTCTACTTTCCCAGTGACAGTTTCATTTCAAAGAAAAATTGTAAAATCCATGCGGAGTCAACATTAAAAAAATGTTGATTAAAACTGTTGGGTACGTTCTTCTCCATTTTTTTTGATATAAAGCCAGAACAATTAAAGGGTAAGAAAGATCAATGTAAACTATAGGAATAAAACCTGAAAAGCTTCTTTTTGCACTTTTAAGTTTGCCAAGATGATAGGAAGGGCAGTAGTCAGGACCTTCTGTCAAGAGGTCATCAGTTTGGATTCAGCTCAGATGGCATCAATATCATCCCTTGCATAAAGGGTAATTTATGTGTTTGTTTATTTTTGCCAACAGCCTTAAACCTCTAGGAAAATGTTCTTACATGTCCCCTTCCCCAGCCAATGTGGTACAGATGAGACTGCTGCAGACATCAGAAAAATCACCTTTATCAGGTGGATAATGCAGTCATGGGACAAGATGTGGCCAAGCGAAGCCAGGGCTGGCCTGACCTCATGTTGTTGATGGCCTGGCTTGGAGGCATGAGTAGGACTGGAGTCACAGAGTGATTGAGGTTGGAAGGGGCCTCTGGGGAGGCAGGGTCACCTCAAGCACGTTGCACAGGACCCTGTCCAGATGGCTTTTGAGTATCCCCAAGGATGGAGACTCCACAACCTCTCTGGGCAACCTGTTCCAGTGCTCTGTCACCCTCAAAGAAAGGAAGTTTTTCCTTATGCCCAGAAGGTCTCTGGTTCATCGGACCTGGTCCCTGGGAACACACAAGATGCCCAAGAGACATGCATGACAGCGGACAGACGTGTGTGACGGGTATGGCGTGCTTCTTCCTCTTGTAGAATCGAAGTCCAGCCTCCCTGTGTGCAGCAAGTGAACTCAGTCACCCAGGAAGCAGTCAGAGAGCTGCCGGATATGGCTTTCTGCAAGTCTGCACTCCGGATTTCAGCTGGTAACGTGACTGCTAAGCTTGGTGGGGTGTTACTTAAAACAATCCTCAGTCACATTTTGTTGCCAAAAAAAGAGAGAAAAAAAAAAAAGGAACAGTTTGTGAATGACTAATACATGAAAATACTTCCTCTGTCTTCTTTAGCCTTTTCCTGCCTAGTTACCTGGGAGCTGGAGTGCTCTGGAGGAAGCAGTTGGAAACTGGGAGACAAAAAGTGCTCGGTTTATTCACTTTGCTCCAGTAAGCTTGGCTTCTGGTGGGGGAGAAAGCCCTGGGGCTGGGCTTTGTGACAGATCAGATACTGGAAAGGAGAGAAATTAAATATTGCACCGTATCACATTTATCTTCTTGGATTTACAAATACATTAAAATAGAGGCTGGGTGGAAAGAGTGTGATTCTAATTATTTAAATTTAATTATTTAAAGGGCGCTTGGAAACTCAGATGATAGTGCAGGGCTCAGTTAAGCACAGCCATTTAGGAGTATTTGCTATTTTTTGTGTAATTTGGGGTAGATGAAATTTTCTGTTGCACAAGTGTCTGTAAAAATCCTGCAAAATGAACAAGGTGTCTTTTAAGTTTTTGAGTCTGGTCAGGATAAACGAAGTAGAGTTTTAAAGGGCAGATCCAGCCACATGTCCCGTAGTGGTTTGTTGCATTTTGTCACCTGTCTTGAAAGAGGCATTTCCAGTTTGGAAGGACATTAGGCAAAAGAAATAGCACTGCCTTCATTCCCGAGAGCCTGGGATATATTGGAGAATTACAGTCAGTAAACCAATGCAGAAGCTTCAGCCATGTGTTTTTCTTTTATTCAATTTCTGAGAGACCAAAAAAAGACCCAAACTCGACATTTTAAAGATCTCTTTAAATTCTTTTTCTTAGCTGCAAACTAATTGGAAATTTATGGCTACTGCTAATTGGAAATGGATTCTGCGCTGCCAGTGCTCCAGGTTGGGGAAGGAAGTGCTCGGCTTTCCCTACGCGACTGAAAAACGCTCCTGCCTTCGAGCGGGAATCTCAAGCAAAGCCCGGCGCAGCGCTGCAGCTGCTCGTTAACCACTCGAGGCAAAGCGGCACTTAACGAGGAAGGTGTGTTGGAGTTGGCCGGGTGGGCTGTGTTTCTTGGATTGGCTCGAAAATACTTGTCTGTTTTAATAGCGCGGGTTGGCTGCCGAGCTCGACTTGTGCTCTAATTGCTGCGTAACTCCAGATCTATTTTAATGCGTGCAGCGGTAGTAATTACAAGGAAAACACTCTACCAGAATTTAAATGTTATTATTATTTTTTTGAATTTGAAGCCTTCGTCTCCCCATAGCAGGATTTGAACCTAGGCAGAGCTTGTTGGGTACTTGGTTTAAAACATGTAATCCCAGGAACAATAAAATGGACCATAAGGCCCCGAGACCTGCTGTTCTGCAACCGGAGAGGAAGCAGCCTGCACACCGCTTTCAAATGGATTTCTTCAAGTGCTGAAGGATCTAATGCTCGCTGGTTAAAACTAAGCTGGCTTAATTCTTGTTTTTTTACAACTTAATACTGTGACGATCGGGAACTGATGTAGGCCAGCCGGGAACAGGCAAAGTGCTACTAAAAACTGTACTATTTTCTCCTGGCTTTGCTGAAGCCCAGGGTGAGAGTGTGGATGGCAGAGCTGGAATCAGGGTGCTGGGTTTTGTCTTGCAAGGCCCAGAGAAAGCCGGGAGGTGCTGTGGGGCCCAGTGAGAGCCTCTCGCAGCCTTTTGCTCCCCACTAGTACCCACACGGAAGGGTCCAACACCCCCCTCTGCTCTGGTTGCCCTTCTATGAGCATCGAGGAGCAGCATAAAACAAGAGGCTGGTGTTTCCATGCCAAGAGCATCGCAGTGCGGCGGAGCCCTGCAAGCACCATGACCACCAGCATCCCCCTCCGTGACCCAGCGCCTTGCAGTATCACACATGAGCCAAATTAATGCTGTCAGAGTGGTGGGATGGCTTTTCCCCCCGGGTATTTCTGTGAGCAAAAGCAGACTTGGAGAGCACGGCTGACCCCTCCATCGGCTGCTGCTTGGTCCTAGCCACGAGCTAAGGATTTTTCCAATCACTTTTGCCCACAGCTCGGCTGCAAGCTGGAAGGTGTAACTGCAGGCAGTTTACACCCCGTTTTATTTGGAAGAAAGGCAGGATTTGTGAGTGTGATCTTGTGTGTGCAACTCTCAGGTACCCCGTGCCCACCTGCCCTTTCCTCTCTGTGCGTCCCTGCACTGCGAGATTCGACATGACCAGGGCTGCAGGAGCTGCTAGACGTGGAGATGTGCAAAGCGTGACCTGCTTTGGCTGCACAGCCCAACATGAGCATTTGTAAGCAAAGGCCTGCAGAATATAATGGTATTCATCCCAGCTTCTCAGTTCCCTTGTGTTTTGACTGGCTTTTTAACATCTTGAGATCTGTATCTTTATTTGCACATTATTTTCACTGTGAAATGACTGTGGGCCGCTGGATACAGCTGCTCTCTAAAATCAGCAACACTTACAAGCCATCGCCACCTCCATCCCAACTGTAACTCAGCTGTGCTGCCGGGGCAAAAAACACCCAGCAATTAAAACACAAAAAAAAAAAAAAAAAAAAAAAACTTCTCAAAGGCACTGAGTTTTTTTAAGGCTTTTCTCAGTTCAAACTAATGCTGAGAAAACTGGGAAGTGAGTGCTGTTAAACACCGGTTTGGGCCCTGCTTCAGCTGCAGGACTGCCTCTATGCAAGCCCTGCTGGGGCAGCTTTCCGCTCTCTGCAAAGGGCCGCTGCTCCCACGAGCTGGAAGGTTTTAACCCCAGGGCCGTGAGGAACCTGCTGCAACGATGCTCTGCTGAGCAAGCGCCTCTGCTGCTGCCTCCTCCTTCAGCAGTGCGTCACTGCAGTGCAAAAGGGATTTAGGTGCTGGACGCAGCATCGGCATGTGGGTATCCAGCAGGGAGAAGACAATGTCCCTTGGAGGGAAAATCCCTTGTCGGGAGTGAGCCCTGGAGCTGGCACCCGTCCCCACTGATCTCCTCACGTGTCCCACGCTCCAGGCACCTCACACACCTGCACCTTGGAACAGCAGCGCCTCATTAGCTTCTGAAGGATTAATTACTTAGGCTGAGAGGGTAAGAGGTAAGACACACTCTTCCTTGGGAGCCACAGGAAAGGGCTGTGTGAGCTGAGAGCTGTGTAAACAGAGCAGATAAATTATCCCCTCGGTTGCGAACGCGCTCAGAAGCAGAGCTCCGGCCAGCCTTTGCATTAGTTGTGAACAGCTGCATACACCATGGCCTCCAGATTTCCATAGAAACTTGGATCCACCATAGATTATCTTCATTTTGTAAATGTTTTAATTATTATGCTATAATATGGCTCCGTAGGGATAGCAGTGCCCAGCCAAGACTCCATGGAAGCCACATTTTAAAAGCATTTTCTCCAGACCATATTTTAAGGAAAGCGAAGCTGTTTTAGGATTAAGACTTATGGTTTCTGATAGATTTGATTTTTTTTTCCATGCTACTGCATGCGCTGTTTTAAATAAATAAACTCCCACTGAGCTCGCTCCTCCAGTGGGACTGGATTGAACTTCCCAGGCATGCATGAATTATAAAGTCAGATCTGTGTTCCTGCCGAGCGCAGAGCTGCGCTCGGGAACCAGCCCATGGTGCACGTAGCCTCTTTGCTCGCTTGGAAAACCAGGGAAGGTGCCGGCACGGAGCACGTCCCGGCAGCGGCAGGGAGGCGCTGACCCTGCATTTACTTGTTTTTCTTCTTATTTATCGATCTTGGGGGGTTCTTCTCACAGACGCAGCTTTCTCGTGCCGTGCACCTGC
>JAUBNY010000359.1:4238942-4259005 GCA_032275445.1 Crypturellus soui | reverse complement strand
TGACGTGCGCGGCCCGCCCGCCGTGGCTTCCCCGCCGCCAGCGCGCATGCGCGGCCGCCCGCGGGCGGGGTCTACGCGTCGGTCTCCGCGCGGCCGGGGCGGCGCCAGGGAGCGTCTGCCAAGTGCGGCCCCGCGTGACGGCGGCGCCGGCGGGCGGCCCTGCGAGGTGGAGGCGTCGCCGAGCGGGCCCCCCGTCCCGAGCCATTTTGTTCCACCTGTGCACGGAACCGCCCAGGGATTTGCTTTTATTCGGCGCTTTTTTTAAACTGCCATTGGCGGAAAGCACGCAGGGAAGGTGCACGCAGGGGAAGGGCGCGCGCGCCGCGGCTGTTGCTCGGGGCCGCGCACTTCGCGACGGCCCCTGGGCGCGCTGCCCCCCGGCCCGACCGCTCTTCCTCGCGGCACCCCCGCTGCGCAGCACGCCCCTGCCTCCCCATTGGCCCGCGGCGCGCCCTCATTTGCATGGCGCCCTGCACGCCAATCGGCAGCCGCCGCCTACTTAACATGCAAAGAGCGGGCCAATGAGCTTGCGCGTGGGCCGGGCCACCACGTGCTGTTGCTAAGCTTCGGCTTCTAAATTGTTACTATAGTGGCCAGCCAATGGGCGCGCGGATCGGGATCTGTCAACATGCGCTGCGCCAGCCAGAGGAAAAGGGTGGGCCCGGGGGGGAGCGCCTCGCTCCGCATTGGCTACGGCGCCGCGCTCCGCCCCGCCCCGGCGCCGAATGCCCGGCGCCCATTGGCCGCGCGGGCTGCCCGTCCGCGGTGTGTCAAATGTAGGTTGAGAGAGGTGCCTTATAACCGGGGACTTGGAAGTCCCCCCGCGTGAGCTCGGCGCGGCGCGGGGCGCGGAGCGGAGGGACTGGGGGCGGCGAGACGCGGCGAGGCGCACGCAACCATGGAGCTCAACTCCCTGCTCATCCTCCTGGAAGCGGCCGAGTACTTGGAGCGAAGAGACCGAGGTACCGGGGGCGCCCCGAGCCGCCCGCTCCCTTTGTTGCGCGGCGCCCGGGGGGGGCAGCGCGGCCCCCCGCAGCCCCCGGGCCTCACCTGCGCGGCCGGGCCGCGCGCGGGGCGCGAACAAAGCCGGCCCTGCCCCCGCGCCGCCGCCGCCGCGCGCTCCCTCTCGGGCTTGTTTTGTTTTTTCCCTCCCCCCCCCCCTTTATTTTTTCCCCCTTTTTTGGCAAGCTCTGGATGGGGGTTGCAGCTCCTGCGGCTCCTTGTGTTCCCCCCCGCCGCTGCCCTCCCTGTTGCAGCCCTTGTTGTATTGCAGTTTTGCCCCCCCCACCTTAGTGCAGTATTGTGAGATTTCTTTTTTTTTATTATTTTTATGTTTTCTTTTGCATGATCTGCCTGGTTTTTTAATAAGCACTCAATAATCCTCCTAATTTGGGCACTTTTTAAATTATTACTGAGTTGTTACATTATTTTTTGTCTCGTTTCTTTCTCTTTTTAAAGATGCCAGAATAAAATCCAAGCAAATCAACCAAAAAAAAAAATTCTGTTCTTTACCCTAGCGTTCCTGCAAAGGAGGAAAAAAATGCATGGAAAAAATATATTGCCACTAATGCTGACTTTGTCCCTAGAAGCAGAACATGGCTATGCATCAGTGTTACCCTTCGATAGTGACTATTCCAGAAAGAAAACAAAGGCAGGCACCATGGCCAGAAAATCCCAGAATAACAGGTAATAGACGCACCTCTCTTCCAGAATGAACCGGCAGCCTTTCCAGGGTGTCAAGCTTATGTGCAACACATATGTTTATGAAAAATAATAACTAATCCGGTGTCTTGGTTTCCCCCATCCCGGTAGTCGCCATTTTTTTCCCTGGATGGGCTTGGCTCTGTTTTGATCTCTCATATAAACACTGCCACGCGTACACCATCTCCTCAGCACTGCCTGCACGCCTCAGCCGTCCGCCCTCCGCGGCTGCTGCTGCTCCCCGCTCACGGCAGCGGCTCTCGCTGCGGACCTTAACGCCGTAATTGCCACCCGGGCTTCTCTTTGCATGGCACTAATTTCCCCCCCCCCCGCCCCAGCGTTTATTTATAAACCGCAGGCAGCAGCCCGGCCGCCTTCCCCCATTGCCGTGCGAGCAGATGCAGCCTCTGGTTGCGGTGCTGGAGAGGAGTGTGAGGGGAGGCTCTGGCCATGCTCGGAGCTCTCCCGTGGGGATGAGCGAGGTGCAGGAACCGAGCTGCCCCCCCCCCAGGCCACCGCTGCGCGTGCTGGCCTGCCTATCACGTGCTGCCCTGCTACGACCGGACTCGCTGGGTTTGTCGCGATTGTCGCTGCCCTCACCGTTGCGGGCGGCCGTTTCCCCCTGTGCTACCTGTGCTGTGATGGCCCTCGCGGAGCACGGCTGTGCGCAGGCTCTGCAGCTTTGTTTGCTGCTCTGGCGCTCGCTGTGTACGTGCAGGAGGCTGTCGCGCAGGGACAGCGCCAGCCCCCGCCTCGGAGCTGCTCCAGCGCTCCCTGTGCCGCTCTGGGCGCAGCGGGGAGCCCTGAGCCCTGCACGGTCCCGGCGCAGGCTCAGCTCACGCTGCGGACGGTGGTTCCTGTAGAATAGCCTAAAACGAACTTGAGTTGCACGTGACTTGTTTTCCAAATTGGAAGGGAGTCTCAGTGGGCCTGCTCTGCTCTTGCTGCCTCCGGCCGGGATCCTGCACAGCGCTGGAGCAGGGAGCTGGTGCCGGAGCGGTGCAGGGCAGATGCCCAGCTGGTGCTTGTGGGTCGCTGAAGATGCAAAATGAAATCAAAAGCAACCTCTCTCCTTCCTGGGGAAAAACACAGGCTTGTGAGCACCGTGGCAGGGCAGTGTGGCTTGAGGATAAGTCAGGAGAGAGGGAATAAAACTGCTCTCCTGTCACCTGCTCTGGAGCAGGTGGGCACTTCTAGGAATGTTAACTGTGGCTGTCCCCAAGTGTTGTCTTGCCTTGAGCTCCTCTCATTTTTGGAGTGCAGAGAAGATGTCAGCTCAATTGAAAAAGAACATCAACAGCAATGGGAGGTGCCTTATTTTCTGAGATGCTTCGCTCCTGAGAATTTAAAATTATTATATAGTATACCTGCTGTCTTACATAAAGGCTCACAGCTAATCTGAGCAGATCTCCTAAAATTTCCAGCTGTTAAGTGGTCATAGAAATGTATGGGCTTCTGCTTTTCTGTCTCTTGTATTCAAGAAATCTTTGTTGCTTATGGAACTATTATTCTATCATTTCATTTTTTTTCATCTTTTTTCATCCACTGCATTTTTTTTTTAACTTTAAACTGCTTTTGGGAGTTTTTAGGAGAGGATTTGTAATCTATCAAATAAAGCAGAATTAAAAGATTTTTGCTAACAGTTTTTCTAGCATTTCTAAAGCTGAGATGAGCATATCTGCTTGCAGTTACCATTCTGCAGTACTGAGTATAAATGTATATATTTACACCGGTTCCGATTTTTTTTTCTTTCTTTCTTTTGATTCTCATTATATAACAGTGCTAACCTTCATCGCAGTGGCCATACTTGCTTACACTTTCCTTTCCCCTAGCTGCAGTGAGTGTTGGTGTTATGGGACAGGATAACACTTCTGGAGAAGTGGCTTCCAACGCAGCCACCAGCACGAATGCGGTTTGTCTGGTTTGGCGTGGACGCAGGCGCACGCGCCGCTCTGTGCAGCAGAGATGCGTTGCTTTAATGCAGCATCTGCCCTCTGAAGGGTTGAAGTGCATCAGCAGAGCTGTGTGGGCACCCCTGCGTTGTATGTACCTGCTTGGTGCCCGTTCTGATAATTGCTGCTCAGGCTCTTCTGTGAGCTGAATTTGAGGGGGAGGAATTATTGCCATGTTCGAACATACAACCTGAAAGCAGCGGAGCAAAGTGGCGTCACTGCTCCTTACTATTTTGAGCTTAGAGGAGGCTAGGTCTGACCCTCAGACTAGAATTTGGATCCTCGACAATACAGTTAAATCTTCCTGAGCAACTCAAAGATTAACAGAGGCCGCCGACTGGCCAAAGGTCGGAGGATCTGGAGTGGTGATTGGTAACGTGAACCACTGGGCACAGCGCTCGCCCCTTGCTTTGCTTTCTCTGCTTCCCGGGAGCACTGGGATTGCAGCTCCGCGTGTATGGAGGCATCACTGCTCATGTGTATGCACCTTACTGCGGTCTTATTCCTTTTTTATTTTTGTGTGTGTGTGTGCATGTATATAAAAATGTTTACTGATGGAGGAGTAGGAATGGAGCAGATAACTGCATGTTGTCGAGCTGCAGGGGCTTTGTTGTTGTTTTCGTTGTCTATTTTTACATCCTGCAGCATCCTCAGCTCCTGGTGTTTGTGCCATCTGATCACTTATAGTGCACTCTCTATTATATATATTTGTTTATATAAATGTATGTATTTCAAAGGGGAGAAACATCTTCCTCCATGTTTTGGAAAGCGGGAAGAGGGGGCAGAAGGCAAGTACGAGGAGGTGCGGGGAGGCCCTGTGTGCATCTCTTCTCCCAATTCTGCCCCACAATGCTTGTCCATCTTGCTGTGAGCAGAGTGGCTGTCTTGTACAGGTGTCCTCGAGGGTCTGGGATAGGGACAGCTGCCCTGTTGTTCAGGCAGGGCCCTGCTCGGCATCTCCTTCCGCTGCTGACATGGTGGCGATGTCCCTGGGACGCAGGTGCAACCCCTGTCCTCCCCGCTCCTCTCTCCCCTGTTGCGGGTGGTTGGCTTTGCTGTTGTCCCGTACACTTGGGTGAGGAAACGAGAGCAGGGCTGGCAGCGCTGCCGGCAGGATGGTGGCACCTGCATGAGGAGATCACAATGGAAGGAAAAAGGGATTTCAACAGGTTTGGAATTGGAATGGGGAAAACACCAGCATAACTGTATTTAATTATCCGATTTCTGTAAACCTCCTGCCTGCCACAGGAATTTAACTTTTTTTTGCTTTGTCTGCTCATAGTTTTTAATTAAAATTTGAAGTGGTCATTAATAGTTGACTGCTGAACAGACTATTCTCAGGGCAGTTGCTGGCAATCAGACCTAATTTGCAGCCATTTCTTTTTTCACTTCTGTATCACACAGAAAACACACTTGATTCGTGTGTTTTCTTGCTGAATTCCCTATGATGCTCCCCTTCCCACGTTGCACAAGCCAGACCCTGTAGCATGATTTGGGGGTTTGTGTCTTTCTGCTTTGTTTATGCAGTGTGCTTTGCTGAGATTGACTCGTTCTCCTCCAATAGCTTTGACCAAAATCCTGTGACAAATGAAATTGGATCCTTGTTTTGCAAGGAGAACAGGAGATTTGAGAAAAGCACAAGCCTGTAATTGACTTCTGAGAGCAGGGGAGGTAAACCCGGGTCGCATCTTCTTGTTACACCAATACCTATCGTGTGCTTGGCTGTAGAATGATAAATGTCTCCAGAACAGTAGCTGTAGTTCCTAAAGCAGTGTGGTGCAGTGTAATAAGATTTGCTAATTCATAGCTGGAATGAAGAGAAGTGGCATAAAAGGAGGAGCTGGGTTTTGTGGAGTTGTTATTAAAATTTTCAAGGGACAAGTATTCAAATGTCTCCCTGAGATTGCAGCTTGATCCAGTGAAATGGATAGATAACAGATGTATGCAGTTTTATGAGAAGGAATATTACACAAATGTGAAACTTGGTGATGTTTGCTAGTAAAGAAAGACACTTTGATAGGAAGCCACGTTATCCTGCAGATAACAGGGCTTTCTTGTTTCCTGCCCATAATGACAATTTCAAATCTATAGGTTTCTGCGCTTACATAAAAATAAGGGGGGAGGGGAGGCAGTTTGAACTGAGCCCCTTGTGGACAATATCCTGCATGACACTGCCACAACGTAAAATAATTAGATTTGGAGAGCTTGATCCTCTGGTGCTTATATGTTGTGTTCTTACCCCTGGGAAAGGTGGATTTAAAACCCCAAGTGTCTGATGCCTTGCGCTGTGCGTGACTGTAAGGGATGGTGTCAGCCTGTGAATAGCGAAGCTCAGGCTGCGTCTTTGCTGTGAAAGGATCAGAAACAAGGTAAAACAAAAACTAAAATCTTAGTGTTAGATGCCTGGCTACTGAGGTCACGGTTAAATTTATTTGAAGAGAAGGGAATTGGAAGTCGGTGGTGCTGTGTCCTTGGCCTTTAAGTTTCGAAACCAATTTATTTGGAGGTGGGGGGAAACAAAAGAAAAATAAATGCAGGTTTGTGAAATATATCTTCTGCGTCTATTAAAATTGATATTTATGTTCATGTGTTATATAAATAGATTTGTGCTTTTGCTGTGCCCTGGTGGAGGGTTCTGTGCAGAAAGGGATGAAAGCTGCGCTTGGTGTTTCAAATAAAAACAGAGCCGAGCGCCTGAATTCCTTTGTTGCTGTTGGCTCGGAGCGCCAGCAGCCCGTGGCCACGGGGCAAGGAGCTCTTCGCTCCTTGCACATGTTAGTCCATGCCCACACAGAGCCACGTAGGGGTCACAGCCTGACTCTAGTTTTTTTATTATTATTTATTATTATTGTTATTATTATTCTTTTTCTTTTGTGGAAGACTGAGAATAAAACCCCGTAAAGCAGACTGTGCAGACAAGACTACTCTGCTTTTTCGCACGGCTTTACAAATTTGACAGATCCCTGCGGGTTTGCTTTCCTACAACTGAAGCTGGAGGGACAGCAGTCGATATTGCTGAACTCTCTTTCCAGCCGATAAGCCCAGTCCTCAAACAGTAAATCTCAGCAAACCGCTCTGTTCCCCCGCAGGTACTGCAGTGAGCCTGTAAGGCCCGGCAGTCACGGTGCTGGGTTTTGTAGCGAGGGGAGGGAGGTGGCCGGTGTGTTAGAAGCACATAACGAAGGTAGATGGCCGGTGTACAAGAAGCACGCTCTGAGCTCACTGCTGCAAACACGGGTCAGCGCAGGCTGGAGCTGGCGCGTGGTTTTGGAGAGCACCCGCTCCCAGGTCTGGCACAGCTGGGCCTGGCTGTGTTGCACCACGAGGAGCGTGTCCAGCACGTTCCCATGGGATTCATTCTGAACGGACACGTGGCTTAGACGCTCCTCGAGTGCCAAGAGACTTCAGTAAGAAGGTTCTGTGAGCCTGGCTGTGCTGGATGGCCCGGGCCTAGTGAGATGTTGGCCCCTGTTTGAAGCTCGTGATTAACTGGGCTGCTCCACTTGCTGCGGTGGCTGCAAGCAGGGTGGCAGCCAGGAGCTTATCGGTGACTTGTAGCTGGGACCTTGACTCCCACCGTCATTGGTGAAAGGAATTTAAGCAATCTTTAAATTCCTAAAATTTGGCAAGAGACACAATGTGTGAGACAAATAGGTGGAAGAAGTGGAGGAAGGAGTTTTACTGAGACCGCTGTCTGGTAGTGAGGCCTCGTCACCTTCTTTTAGCCTTGCTGTGACCATGCAGGGAGCTCGTTGGCTCTGTAAGCTGGTAGAAAGGTGCTGTTTTGATCTGATTGGCCTTTCTCTGGATTAGTCTTTGAGCTGTCTTGGTTAGTGCCCACACAAAGAGCTGGGCTGTCTGTTCTGGCTGTTGCATTAACAGGGTAACTCGCATGCAGTTACCTCAATCTTGTTTGGGGGCAGGAAGGGCATCAAGTGGCACAGGAGCTTTGAGGAGGTGCTGATGGCTTGCAGGTGCTGTGCAGACTCCAAAACCTGGCTGCATGTGACCCTTCCCCTTCTGTCAATCTGCATTTGACGGTTTATTCACTAGGAAAATAGAACTGTCACTTAATAACTGGTTAACTGCTTGGTGTTTGCTAAATGAGTATTAATGATGTCTCAAGTAGACAGTGCAGCCACTACAAACAAATAGCACTAGGCAGCAGTAGTCATAGTCTCTTTCCCTGTTTTTTTTTTTTTTTTTTTTCCCCTTTATATAAAAGCTTCTTTATTGATACCTTTCCATCATCAGGTCTGGCTCCAGCTCACCAAGGTTCTGGGTAGAACTGCAAAACTTGGGATAGGGGACTTAACCTAAGTCCCGAAAAGCTTACTTTGCTTGCAGCCACTTTTGAAGGGCTCCACAGACCATTTGGCTGCAAACTACAGTTGCAAATCTGCTTCTTCTATAAATATACATATATATTCTAAATGGCAGGCTGTTCTTTTGTCCAATGACTTCCTTAACATTTTTGGTAACATTAACATTTGAGGTATATAAATACCTCAAGGGAAGGAGTGAAGAGGATGGGTCTGGCTTCTCTTCAGTGGTGGCCGCTGACAGGACTAAAGGTAATGGCCACAAACTGAAACACCAAAAGTTCCACAGGAACTTAAGGAGAAGGAATTTAATGGTGAGGGTGACGGAGCACTGGAACAGGCTGCCCAGAGAGGTTGTGGAATCTGCTTACCTGGAGAGCTTCAAGACCCTCCTGGATGCAGTCCTGTGCCACATGCTCCAGGTGATCCTGCATGTGCAGGGGGGTTGGACTAGATGATCTCTAGGGGTCCCTTCCAGCCTTACGAATCTATGATTTTTTTTTTTGCTGTGGGATAGCTGTAGACTGGCTAGGTCTTTTTAATAAGAGTTCCCACTGAATATGCCTTCTACTACTTTGAAAGCCATGTTGGGAGAATGGTTCCCTCCTGGACCTTTTTCTGTACATTGGTGTAAATATCCCCTGTTCTGGCACAATGTGTTTATGTTTCCTGGGGGAGGGGAAAAAAAAAATCTCTGTGCTTGTAGGAGTAGGGAATAAAAACAATATCCTCTGATTGTGGTTGGGCAGTGAAGATGGTGAATCACAGTAAACCAGTTCGCTTTGGCCAATTAATGTAGCACATAATGTTTGAAACACTTGCAGTATTCCTGGTCAGTAGCATGGATGCAGTATTGTAGGAATCCCTACCTTACCTGTCCTGGCTCACCTCGGCAGCTAGTTTGCAAATAAAAATCTGTTTGGTTCTTCAGGAAAAGATGCCAGGTTTGAGATGGCTGATACAGGTCACGTCTTAGTAGTGCTGGTAGGGTCCTTTGCCAGGAAAGTGAATTGGCAGCTGAGCGGAGCCTTGTGAGCGCTGGAGTTGTCCCTCCCCTGTCTCGTCGGGAGCAGCGCTGGCTCGGGGTGTGCACGGTCGCTCAGCGGGGTTTTCTTTGCGCACACTTTGCTTGAGCATGAGCGCTTCTCTGGCAGTGAACACTGTGCCTGCATGGCCATCCCCTCGCTCCTGCGCGCAGCATCCCCCCGCGCAGCTCGCCCCTGAGCAAGTCCTGCCTTTGGCGGGGAAGAATTTCTCACCCAGCGACGTCTCCGCTTACCCTGCAGGTGAGAAGGGGCTCCGTGTTGACACCTCAGGCTTCCACAAAGCAACCTCTGTCAGCACGTGTAGCCCAGCTGCAGGCAGGGGCTACAGCGCCTTGCAGGGGGGCTGCTTTGACGCAATCTGCCAGCCCTAAAAGCTGCTACTGCTGCTGTATCTTTTGATCCTTGTGTACTAGAGATGTTTTGAGTCGGACAAAGCTAATGGTGCAGGAAGTTGCTGCTTTTGAAGTGGTGGCCGTAACTTCATTTCAGGAATGTTTTTAATCTGAGCTGTATAAATAAATAGAATTGATATTTCCACTTGAATCAATTAAAAAAAAAAAAAAAAAACCTTTCAAGAAGTCGAGGCTGCCTTCTCATGGCAAAAACATAAAATAAAAAAGGTATGTCAAAGGCAGGTAGATTGGAAGAGAATGGCATACTGACACGGTCAGTTCAGGGATTGTGATTTTTTTTTTTAATCTATTTATAGACTCAGACGATGATGCCTCTTTTTCAGCATTAAGATGTGAATAGGAACAGCAGTAGCAACTGCTGATTGTTCTTTCCACTTTTCTTTGGACTTCTTGAAAGCTAGAATTTCAGGTGCTTTTTTATTCTTGCTCATTACTGTGTAGATCTTATGACACTTTCTGCCCCCTCATAATCTTTCTTCGCAGATGAAAATTTTGTGGGCTGTTTTTCATACTAACTTGATCATCTTTTTAATGTCTAATTCTGTCTCTGAATATATTAAAAATTTATATATGCAAATTTATTATAATTCCCCCCAAACCCACAGTTTACTCATAGAAATTAAGTTGGTACCTTGAAGTATTTCAGAGATGCAAAGTGAACACATTTAAGAGAGAAGCTGTTTCATAATCCAAATGACGATATGTTTTAGAGAGCTATTTTGCAAGTTATGCAGGTAATGACTTTTAAATATTCTAAATTGCTATATTCATCCTTTTTGGTAATGCTTCTTTTTTTTTTTTTTAATAGGTCATCACACAATGAACTAGAAAAACATAGGTAAGTCTTGAAAAAAAAAATAAAAAAGCTAACACTAGAATTACTATGCTTAGAGATAATGTGTTGAGAATTCTTGCCTCTGCATTGAATGGTTTATTATGCTTTTTAAAACATCAACTAATATCTAATAGCTATAATCTTACTTGGGGTTTTCTGTTGTTCAGTATGCTATTTTTGAAACATCCCTGATAATTAGTTTTGACTGATTAATGCTGTAACTGGTTAAGTATTGGCTCACTGTTACTGATAAAGAATCTCATTCCAGAAACTGCTAGAGGTGTTAAGTGTTGTAATACAACCAAAAGATGCTGAAATTAAGGTAGATAGTCTCTGGGAACAATATATTATATAGGTTTCTTAATTTACTTTTAAGCACATCTGCTTTAAATATGCTTCATTTTAGTCCTGTTGTTATCTTTTGAGTGCAAGTACCTATAAAATGTACCTAGCTCTGTCTGCTCCTTCGCTGGTATATGTTCCCTTCCAGAGGACTGTGTGTGGGCTGCAAAAAGCTAGTTCCTGAGTTGCAGCCTGGGTTCTGTGTTTTCAGTGCTGTGAAAAGCTGTCCTTATTCATTAAGGACACTCGTTAAGACCCCCAAGACCTGGTTTTTAAGGAACTTGCCTTTGCTCGGTTGTGGAGACGATGTTTACCCTCGATACAATCATGTCAGCATGTGTTTGCCAAGGGGCCCTTCCGCTGCCGTGGTTCTCCTGGGGTGCTCTGCTCGGTAGATGTTACAGACCTGGAGAGCACAAAAGATGCCCCTCTTGGCACCAGCTTTTGGGTCCCTGCTGAGCAGCACCTCGGCCCCCTCTGCACAAGGTCCTTTTCCCTGTTGTGCAGGCAGCAGCATAGGCTATTTTGGGGCTGTTTTGTCCTTGTATCTTGCGGCACTTTGGAAGTCGTGAATCCAGAGCAGGCAAGGGATGTCAGTGGGACTTGCACCTATTCCTGTGCTCCTGAGGATGGGAGAAGTGGCTGGGAGTTGTTCTGGTGGCATCAGTGCGGTTCTGAAAGGCAGGTCCTGCCCTCCGTGTCTGCCTGGGCATCACCCACAGGAAGGCTGAACTCCATGCGTTTTGTTTTGCTGTTTTATCCAAATCCCTTCTATAAGCAGCAGTTACTCAGCAGCTAGGCCATCACTTCCCTTGCATGCCCACATGCTTAGTTGTAATATGAGTAAATGATAGCTGTGCCTAGGAGCCACGTGGCTGTCCTAGAGACAAGAGGAACTGGGGACACTCGAGTCCCTAGTGCAGCCTGGCTGGCAGCGTCCAGCCCTCAACAGAGGCTCTGAGGGCAGCTGGCAGGTAATGCTGCAGGAAAATGCCTCATACACAACGCAGTCCTTTGGTTTCACTTCTTAACTGAAACTTTGACTTCATTGCAGTCCTGCTTCTTTCTCACTTTCAGTTCCGTTTCATTCTTTTTTCCCTATCATTATTGATTTGTCACTATCTCAACTGCATTTTTTCCCTGTCATTTTTTTTCAGTATGGGATTTCTTCTTTTTTTCCTCATCTCTGCCATAACATGTCTAAGCAACATAGCAACTAAGGCGAAGTAACAGCAGATGTAAAGGCAGAAGAAGGATCTATTAGTTTAATTTCTGTTCTCACTTCCAGATCTATATGGTCTTTGCAGTAGGTTTATGATGTAGCATTGGCCCTGCTGCCTTTTCTTTTGCATCTCAATGTCAAGATAGGTATACGGCAAAGGACACTTTCTGATTATATAAATATTTTTTATAACTGCTTATTGTGGGTTGTAGAGATGTGCTATATACTATACTTTAAACAGTGTTATTAATCCTGATGATTGGTGTCAACCTGTAAATTAGTGCAAGTTGGATGCGCAAATTGATGTTCACAAACATCACCAGATGAAGTGTGTACAATTCTAGTTATAGGGATAGGTGTGATAAGTGATAAGTGTTTTTAATAACCCCCTTCTCAAATCATAGTCTTTATGCATCAGTAGTAGTGGCTGTGCTATTTATTGCTCTATTTTTACTAAAATTGCAGCAGCACCAGCCACTCTGCCTGCCCCAAACAGCCCTGCCACCGGCTGGGGAGGTCTGTGTGGTGAGCGGGGAGGTGGATCCTTTCCAGGATCTCTCCAGGACCTGCGCCCTGGACTCAACGCGGCCACGATGCTTCTGGCTCGTCACACTTGGTTGCTAGGGAGGAAGAGAGGAGACGGCAGCCCCTGTGCTCTGTGCTGCTATAACCCGCTAGGCATCCATCTCCTGCCCGTCTGGTCTCGTGGGGCTGACGTGCCCAAGCAGCACAAGGAGAAACACGGATGTGACTGAGCTCATAGCCTGGTTGCCCGCATGGAGGTTGTGGGCTGGACTGAGAGCTGGAGGAGCGGGGCAGGACGTACTGATTTCCAGGGCCTGCCCTGCTGGGCAAGGGAGCCAGACCCTGCGCTAACCAGGCAGCCCCGCTGGCCTCTCCGGTGCCCTTGCGGGTTCCTCTCCCAGTGGAGGTTTCAGCTCCGATCTGATGCCTGCAGAGTGGTGCTGGTGGCTCTCCTTGTGCACGCAGGCTCTGCTGTTTGACACCACGGCTGTAACTTGCATTTGCTGCTGCTGGGTCTCTGGGTGCTCTTGAGGGGATGCTCAGGGTAAGATAAATAAATCCAGAGACATAATTCCAACAAAACCACAGTTATAGGATAAACTCCGACTACAGTTAGGATAGAGTGTTTGTGAGCAGCTCACATGTCAAATTCTTTTCTTACTGTTTGTAATAGGACCCCCTGCTCAGAACTTCTGCGTGTGTTCATTAGGATTCTGCAGCCTATTGGCTGTCCCTGTTTGGTCCCGGGTGACTAAACTTTACATTTGCAGCAATGAAAAGGAAACATGCTAGGTAAAAAGTGGGAAGGAAAGAAGTATTCTGTCTTAAAGACAGTTGGTGTTTTATAAGATATTTTAATAATAAAGGTAGGTCGGTTAGACTGGCACTCAAATGTAACATATCTACTGACTTGGGAACATATATATTTGTGTGTGTATATATATTTAATAATTTCCAACCAGAGCATCAGTAGCCTTTCATTGAGTGGTGTAAATAGCAAGTCCATTAGTATTTATCTTAATCTTGACTTTTTGCAAGAAAACTCGTAAATCCACCTAACCTGATAGCTGTACAAAGGAATTCAATGTCCAAATTGTATTAAAAAACAAAAGAGACTCAAGCATCTTAAAGGTGCAGCACAATCACTCATTTACATTAATTTACTTAGTTCTACATTACAGTATTAAAGAAAGAAAGAAAAAAAAAGTATTTCCCCACCAAGACTGTATGGTGATCCTGTTTGTTACCGCATGAAGTCCGTGAGTCATCTGCCCTCTGTTCTACATGTGAGGACTTGTCCCTCCAGCTGGTACAGAAGTATAGAAGGAAGTGGTACTTCTCTGTGATGGTGCATCCTTTCTTTTATTTTTTTTAATTTTTTAAATTTTCTTTTTTTTTTTTTTTTTTTTTTTTGTAAGCAGAAGTCAGAAGGGCCCCTGAGAAGCTTACCCTGTGACTGGCCCTTGGGGTTCCTTCTCCAAGTGGTTTCATTCCTGCTGCCTTGCTATGCTGAGCTTCTAACCCTGGTGCCGTTTGAGATCTTGCCCTTTCTGTGGCAAGGTCTTTGAAAATAGCTCTTGGCACTAAATGGTTTTAAAGAGGAGCTTGAAGAATTAATGATTATTGAATAAAATACTTCAGCTTTGCCTTGAAACCAGCAAACCCCAAACTGGCAGCTTGTGAATTGACTCAGTGCTCTGGCTGGGTGAAAGTGGTGAGGCTTGATCTAGATGGATGCTTATCTCTCGCATTTATCAAACCATTTTATTTTTTTCATGTAGAATTTTGTTTGTTTTATAATCAAGAAGGAGAGGGAATGGATCAGCAATGGTAAAAATTGTCCTCTCTTCATCCTACAAAACAGGACATCCCTGAGAATCACAGGGAATGTAATTAAGAGGGTGCTAATTGATGGCTTTGGGCACTGGAGATCTCTGATTTTTTGCAGTGCTCAGCACAGCACACACTGCCTTGTAAGTGCTCTCTGGCTTGGAGGGATCAGCAGGTTCCAGTTAGTGATGTTATGCAGCATAAATCCATAAATGCATCGATCCATCAGATTTAACGGTTGCAAGAAAGCTTAGGAAATCCTCCAACTGCTGCTGGCTGGAGGCTGGGAAGCGTAGAGTGCTTCCAGGGGTGGTTCACTTGGATATCGTATTGCTTCTCCTGCTGTACTTCCATCATCTGCTTAATCCAGTGCGGTTGCACAGCAGCCTCCTGCTTCCTCCTGGTGCAGGAGAGGGTGGAGAAGCTTCCTTTCCCAGGCAGTGTGTTTTCCTGATGCAGCTTGTGATCACAGAGCAGCCTTGATGCTGGCACAAGGAGAAGGTGGTGGCTCTTCCTTGAGTGACGGGGTTTCTTTATGCTGGGGGACAGCACAGTTCAGTCCTGTGTCAGTTTAATTGCTCCTAACCACCCAGTTCTGGCTGCTGCTGTTCAGAGAGCACTGAACTGCTGACACAGTGCAGATTATAACATTATGTTATAATGGGTCTGTAAAAACGGCTGCTACTTTTAGGATGTTTACGAACTATATATGAACTATCCAAATAATGTGACTGGTAGATTAGTGGTGGGAACCACCTAGGCTTAACAGTAGAGCTTAAGCCCCATATTACCAGTAGAGCTTAACCCTCATAGTTCAAATTTCTTTTAGCTTCCATATCAAAGGCTTTACAGAAGAACTGTAAGATCCATAGAACCAGAAACTTGATCCTATGTTGTTGTTAAACTGCCCCATGTTTCTCAGTCTGATTAATCCATAGAACTAAGGAAATAAGGCTTTGCTCTGAAATGCTCTGCTTTCCTCACCCTTTCTTCCCCTCTAAGCATTTGTCAAATCTCAGGACCAGGGGCTTGTCTTTCCTCCGTGCTGTGATTGTAAATTTCAGTGTGCTGAAGTATCACCCTCTTGGAGCACACAGCAAGGTGATGCTCATCACGCTCCTGACAAAAGCGTGTTCCCACCTAGGCTGCTGTTTCAAATGGGAGCGGTCTATCAAGCTGATGAGTCTGCTCAGGAAGTTAAATTCCATGGGTCAGACACGCACACATCCTTGGGTTATGGGCAAAGCTTTTATTCAGCAATGAAAAAAATGACTAAAATAGGCTCTTGACCCAAGTCCTTCCTGCTGAAGCAGGCTTTGAACAGACTGAGGCCTAGGCATATTCTTGGCTTTGGGCTCCAGAAGGCTGCTTCCTGGCCAGACAAATTGTGAGTAGAAAGCAGATGGGCAAGACGAGCAAGAAAGCAAGTACATGCTTTTTTCCACTTATTTGTTGTTCCATCTCTCTCCACTCATGATTACATTGTGTGTCTGCCTCTAATGGACTCTGTGAAAGACAGTTCATGTTCTCAAGATTTATTGGCTTGCCCAGTTCTTTTCTGCCATGGTAGTGTGCTCTTGAACAAAATGGAGATGATGGGCTAGGCTTTCAAAGTCCCTAGATCCTCTATTTCCAGGAGATAAGCACCTAGTCTGTATGGAAGAATGGCTCTGTTAATAGGGCAAAAAGATTTGTTGAATTAGATATTAGTCTACCTTTTTTCCTTTTAATCTTGCTCAGCCTCAGCTGAGCAAGTAAGCTAGAGTTTGACTTTTTTAGGTAGGCAGGTAATGGGCTTTAAGAGTCTGTCCTCAGAAGCTGGTCTTACCTAATGGGATAGGAATCTCTGAATCCCAAGCAGCTGTGTCTCTGAAACCCACACATGGAAATGTGGCATGCCCAGGTGATGCCTGCTGTCACTTGAAGGCAGTCACAGATGCACCGGTTACACAAGACTGGCTTGGAATTTGCAAAGATTTTGAGGGAGAGTGGATTATTTTCTTCCAAAGGAAGCTCTGAGCACATTTTTGGTGACTCAGCGGCCATGATCAGAGGAGACACAACAGGAGCAACCAGGGTTGAAGGAGGTGATAAGATCTGTGGGTTTCTTGTTCTTTCCCTGCTTCTCCATCCCTGCATGTTTTGCCTCCATTTTCACCTTTCATTTTATGGGGTAGTGATTCAGTTAACTTTTCCTGTCCTAAAGCACTGTACAACTCACAAGAATGGATGAGGTTTTCCTTTTCCCTCACTGGGACTTTCATGTTTTTGAAAGGAGATGGTTGCTCTGGGACTTTGTAGGACTGTGTGTTTTGAGGTGGGAAGTGAAATATGTGCCAAATTCTGTTCCATCCTAGCAGGATTTGTGCAGAGCAACAAGACTTGTCAGATTACATGAAATGACTAGTATTTTTGTTTTAATTCCAGCTTATAATAAAGTGTTTTCTTCTGTTTGCAAAGACTGCCTCTGGATTTAGTGAAACATCTCTAAATTAGAGAAATAAGGTGGAATTTTGGGGATTTGCTCTTGTTACATGGATATTTCAATTTAGGTAGCTACATGGCCTGCCTAGCAGGTAACTGGCAGTGCTCAAACTCAGCAGTTTCTGTTGAAGCTGGGGGTACAGTCACTGTTTGCGAGTATGAGTTGTACCAACACTGTTTCATCTATACCACATTAGCTGATATTTACCAAACAAAAAGGTAACAAAAATCTGTAGTTCCCCAGGAAAGCTGCTTATCCCACCTGAAAGTGCCCTTCTGCTGACTACCTCAATGGTGGAGCAGGGCATTTCTGCTGGGGGAATTTGGAAGGTTCCTGTGTATATTTGCCTAGAAGCCGTTACTGGTTTTAGGTGCTAGCATGTATCAGAAATGGATGCTCAGGTGCCTTGGCTTCCCTTGCCTGACTTCATGTACTCGGATGGCAAGCATGTCCAAACTCTAGGTTTTTCCCTCCATTACCAGATAACTTTTTTAAACACTGGCTGAATTTTGGGGGAAAGGGTAGAGGGAGTTTCTAAAGCAATTCCACACTTTATCACCTCAGAATGGATCGCTTTCATATCCTACTCAACTGCATCATCCTCTGGCACAAAAACAATCAGCTTTGTACTCTTCGATGGAAAAGGAAATAGAATGTAAATTAAACTATAAACAAGCCCTCTCTGTGCTGTGGCAAGCTAAACCTAAACTTCAAGATAAGCCTGCCAGATATCTGCAACTCTTCACTGTCCCGTGGCACCAGAGTCTGTCACTGGGGAAAATACTGTGCAAGTATTACTGAAAGTTTAATTCACATGACTGTAAGAGTATCCAGTGTAGTCTTGGAATAGACTATATTTGATTACAGTCATTGTATTCAATTCTTCCCCTAAATTTGCTTATGTATACACTGACACTCCATCTTTTCTATCCACCTCTAACTGTAAGGTTCTAATGAAGGAATTTGAGACACAGCAAGACATTTGGGAACAAATATTCTTAATACTTCAAGGTAATTCCTTTCCCTTTGGGATGTTTCCCTGTCAGACTTTGGCCATAATCCTGCTGTCTGTGGTGGGAACAAGAGGGTATCCCAGCTGTCCTGTCCTCCCACTGGATTTATCCATATCTCAAGCATCTGCAGCAGTATGTATGGCCTCCTTCCCTCCAGGCCCAGTCAGCTTTGCTTACACAAGCTCAGGCTGCTACCATTAGATACTCCCTCTAAGATGGCTGTGAAGGTTTGGTATATACAGGTGTTGAGGAATTACTCAGAAAAGCAAAGGGAGAAGCAAGAAATGGCATTAAATATCAGAAATTGATGTTCAATTTGCTACTCAGAGATTAAAACTCTCTATTTGAGAACCAGAAAGTGATTATTTAGGTGCCAAGAAGAGATGCAGTGCCTTAACTTGGATTAATTTTTAAAACTATTTTATGATTTACTGTGGTTTCCTTTGGTATATGATACTGAAGTGTGATTCCTGTGGCATTTGATTAGCTAGAGATGACCCTTAGTTAATTTAGTTACTTAACATTTACTTTGAATTTAGGTATAGCAATATAACAGACAACAGAAGTGCAATCGCTGCTATCCTGTATTCCAGGACAGTAGCCTCACATACTCCATATAAGTGTGTGCAGGAAAAGGCTATTTAATTCAGGCTTTGGCCTTCCGAATGCCTGTTTTTAATCTGCCTAAAACAATTCAGCTTGAATTGCCTCTTCATTAATTTGGTAACCTAATATTGGTTAATATGCTGTTTAAAAAAAAAAAACTGGAACACATTTCTCCGCTCATACGACACGTGCGTCAAACAAGTCGATCTAAAGGGAGGTTTAAAATAGGCAGGAAAAGCCCGCAAGGGCGCTCTGCTCACCCCGGCCTGGCCTGGGCTGCTGCTTGACTTGGGCAGCCTTCTCTGAGCACTGTAGTCACTCCCCCCCCTTTTTTTTTTTTTTTTAAAGATCCTTCCTGTTGGCAGCTGTCCTGAGACACGATGTTCTTGCTTAGCATTTTGATGTGGGGAAACAGTCTGATAATTAAAGCTGGTTTCAAGCCCTGAGCTGATCTGTAAGCAGTAACTCGCTCTGGGGTGTGTTGTCTGTTGATAACGTGCAGCAAGTGTGCGCGGAGCCACGTGCTGCCTCGTGCCATAGTGGGTGTCCCCAGGACTGCTTGTGGCAAGGCTAAGTGCTCTGCTTTAAGCCACCTCTTGGTAAATTGTTAATTTGGAGAGACTCATTTTTAACACCCTGTTCCCCGCTGTAAACCCGGTGCAAGAACATTGTCGTTATGCAATTTCTCCCTACTTAAACAAAAGCAGTTCTCCTTAGCCTGTGCTCAACAAATTACTCACAAATACTGTGGTGGCAGATAAAGCAAATGGGTTTGCACTTTTGCAGTATATGCCCTATGATTTGGATCTGCTGTGCAGGAAAAAAATCTAGTGCTCCACAGTTGAAAAAGGATTGCAGAAACTTAAAGGATGGGGAAACTGGATCAGGTATTAGAATTTGACTGGGGTCTACAGGTAATTAAATATGCCTTTATCTAAGGGTAAGTTCAAGTGAGAATTAACTTATTGATATCTGAGAATTAATTTATTGACACCTGAATATTTGATGCACAGGAGAAAAAAAAAAAGATGCTGAATGCATCAAATATTTAATACCTTAAATAAAACCACACTTTTTCGGTAAACACTTTTTCCAGGTGTGTACAAAACATTTTTCATCATTTGAGTATGCTTCCACATGGCACTGTTGTTCATCTCCTTTTATTAGGTGGGTACTAAATTACTAAATGGTGCGAAGCTTGTTGTACTGTGTGATGTCTCTCGTGCTGCTGCTCAAAAGCACTTAGGAGGTAAATGTGAAAAGATAATCAGTAGGTAACAAGGCTAAAAATAGTTAACATTTGCAGCAGAAATTCATTTTTTGTAGGTGTTAGAATTGTTCACATTTGTTTGACATTGACTTTAGCATTTAAAATACAGAAAATTCTGTTCTTCCTATGTAAGTACACCCTGAGGGCTACAACAAAATCTACTTTGGAATCTCCATTTTTGTCTTTGAGGAGGAAAAAGATCCATGCAAGGATGAAAACTTACTGCAGAGACCTTCAGGTGTTTCAACAATGTTTGATTTCTGTTGCCTCAGATTCTTGCTAGGGCAAATTTCGTTGGCTCTGATCAAAAGATGGGGCATCCTACCTGTGTAAGTCTGACATGGTCACCATCCAGGAAAGAGGAGTAAGAGCAAGTCCCCACTGCATTTGCTAGCGATGCTTTTAGGACTCCCTGTTTAGTTTATAAATCCTGTGGAAAATTTACAAGAAGCATATATCAAATTTTGCGTATTTCTGTCATATAGGTTGAACACCTTCATG
>JAUBNY010000359.1:4223627-4238842 GCA_032275445.1 Crypturellus soui | reverse complement strand
TGCTCGTGACCCTGAGGCATTGGGCACAAATATTCCACACATCTTGTAGCAATCGGAGTGCTCAGGTGCAGCGCTCTGGCTGCCTCACCGTGGTACAGTGCTTCAGTACCAAGGGGTTTTCTTCCCTTTCCAGTAATGGAAATTTGCTGCCCAGCTGAAATAGATTGTGCAGCCTGAGTATGAGTTAGAACCTCCCTTGAAAAAATATTACTTATTATGTATTACTTGTTATACTATATATTATATTCTTGGAGAGTACAAGTGTTGAGACTGAGATAAATATGGGAAAGACAGGATTTAAAGCTTTAATGAAGTTGTTATATTTCATTGTATTTAATCTCTTTCCTAAGATAGCAAAATTCTGTTTGGTCCATTAATTAATTGCTTTATTTGGAACCATTTTTGATATGATTGAATTTGTATGATTTTATAGGATTGAAGTCTAATGTATAATTTCTTTAAACGCACTTGTAAACAAATATATTCTGATACCAAATCATCTTTACAAAAGCACTGTAGAGCTATAAATAGAGCATTTCTGAGACTTCTTTTAGGAAAAAGTGTTGACTTGAAGAAGAGCTAGGCACTTTTTTTAGGCAGACTGGTAGTTACATGTGTTACCTGCATTGTAGATCCGACCATGCTATTCAAGAGTAGGCAGTATATATAAAATAACATGAAAGCTTTTTATATTCAGTACCTCTAAAGCCTTTTCCATCAAAACTGTCACCACTCAGTGTGTGACTGTGCATGAAACACAGAGCCGCAGCCACTGAAAGGCTCCTGGCTTGAACCAGGCCGAGTGATTCAGCCCAAGAGGCAGCTGCTGGGCAGGCACGAGGCAGGCAGCTCCTGCCTAGGATTTTAACCTTGGTGACAGGTGAATCCGGAAGCTGTGGTGGTGCAGACCGCTCGTCTGCATTTTTTAAAAACCTAAGAATAATGATAAGAATGTAAATAGTCTGTCTGTATTCATTATGACCACTGCGTGTCATGAGCTGGTGTATTTGTATGCAGGTAGCTGCATTTCATGAATAAAACTGCGAACAGTCTGCAAGTAGCAATAAGAGCATGCTATGACTGCAGTGAGCTTGGGTTTTCTGTGCAGAATTTCAGAGCCAGTGGGAGGCAAAATGAGCTTTTTTTAGAGAGGAAAAAACAAACATGACTTATTTCAGGGGTCTGGGACCTAGAGTTACGGGCTCAGCCCAGAACTCCTCGCTTCAGAACGTACTTTGAGAACATTTGCTTCTAGAAGTGAATGCTCGGCTAGAGACTCCTCTGACTGGATCCTGGGACCATTAGTGGCCCAGATGGCATCGTCAGTGGCAACGAGCAAGCGGCAGCGGCTCTGCACTTGAACCTTGGTGCATTAGCTTCGTTCACTGCCCTGCACCAGAGCTGGGAGACATTAGATGTGGGGAGAAAAAAGTGAAATGGAGGAGAAGGAATTCACATTGCTCTGGTAACTTTGTTCTAATTGTGATAGCATTTTCTCTTTAAGATTTGTTTCCAATACTTTTGTTCACATTACTTGTAATAATTTTTAATTCTTTGAAGCAGGGGGTTTATTTGTATTAAAAATTCTTTGTGCTTTCCATGTGAGGAAGAACAGAGTTCGGCCTTACAACAGAGTCTGATTTTTGCATTGAATTCATTAAAGCATAAAGATGGTCAATCTGTAATTTTGGTACCTGTTTCAAATTTATCTGTTCCCACAGTGCAGCTCCTAATGATTTCATTTTCAGTATATCTGACCTATAGATGTCCTTTTCAGAACGTCATGAAGAATTACTAGATTAGGCAATTGATTTAAGAGTATTTCAGCCTCCTGTTTACGCAGTTCGTTCAGTCGACTAATTTGGGACATTTGAAATATGGATAGATGCTCAACTGTGAAAGCATTTCTAGCATTGAAAGCATCCCGTAGAAAGACCGGTTTAGGCCTTTTGTTGAGGCAGGTGTTACATGCCGGTACCTGTGTCCTGCGTACCGTGAGGAGGCAGGTACATAGGACCACGGCTGGTGAAGCGATACAGAGCAGGCAGGTGGCTGCAAGTGCCCAAGTGCCTCTTCTAGCTTGGGAAGGCTGTGGGCAGTTCAGGATGTGCGAGATGAATACTGCCACGCGGCGTGACTGACAAGTGTTCCCGGCTTGGTTGCCAAGGTTCCGCATGAACAGGATGGGATTTCTCTCTGAAACCCCCTTAGCTGTCGTGAACATCAGCGGCCGTTTGATTTCGTGCGCTCCTGGTCGCGCTGCGCACAGGAGAGAGCAGCTCGCTGGGGATGTGCTTTTGCTGAAGGAGACCTCTGCATCTGGCTGCCCTTGTGCAGATGAGGGCGTTAACTGGTGCTGGTTTCTCTCCCAGATAATTGTTAAGTCCTCTGGATTTTCACTTGGATGCATTAGGAAACAAACCTTATCTGGTACCAGAAATTGGGCAAATACGGCCTGAGGAGCTTCACAATTGTGTGCTTTTGGACTAGCTAATGGCTGTTGCTTGGTGCTGTGCTGGACATCCTGTAAAAACTGTGGAGAGCCCTCGAGGAAAGGCTCTAGGCTGTGGATGGATCAGGCTGCTCCTCATGGACTGGACTGGCACAGTTTTAAGTCACTGGTTCTTTGCTGATAAGTGAGTGAGAAAAACCTTGTGAGTCGAATGGCTTTACAAATAAACAACATTTCTGTGGCCCCATGAGCCCTTGATAAGAAGGGACTTAGGGTCTCTAGTCCATTGTCTTGCTCCTAGTGGGACTGTTGCTGATGTTCAGTCAAGTCAGCCATGTCTTTGTCTAGATAAATCTTGAAAAGCCTCTGAGGACAGAGCTTATACAGCCCTTCTGGGCAACATGTCCCAGTGCTGTGCTACCTCCCCCAGTAAAGACTTGTATCCTAGTGTGCAGCCTGAACCTCCTTATTCACAGCCGTTGCCTTGTGTTACGTTTTCTGGCCCTACTGAGAAGTATTTTGCTCCTGTTCTAACTGTTTATTCATTAATTTCTTGGAGTTAATGTGATTTCCTTTGAAGATTGTCCAGTGTGAACAGTGAGCTTTATTTTTTCTTCTGAGTCTTAAGGTTCCATTTCTTCATGTGGTAAAAATGGATCCTTCCATCTGTGATTTTATACTTGTTGGTCTCTATTTGATAGGTTCATTTAATACAATTTTGAAACTGGTTAAGAGTCAAAGAGCCTGATTTATTTTTGCCTGACAGTCTTTTTGGAGAAGTGGTGAACTGTGGCTCCTTTGCCAGCATTAACCCCTGTCTTCTGTAATCATGCAGTGGGTGTCTCTAGGCTAGAGCAGTGGTCTTCAGACGAGGTTTTATTGTATGTCCCTTGAGGCAGGTTTGGACTTCCCAGCAGAGCCCACTGATCCCTCAGAGCTTGTGGTTCAGGATACGCTTTGCTGTCACTTCTGAAATACGTGACAGGCATTGCCCGCTGCTGCTTCGTGGATGCAAAACCAGCTTCAGGGCCTTGCAGCTGGTCGCCGTTACGCTGCTTGTCAACAAGTCCCTTCCTCCTTTATGTGGAAGTGATGAACCGCCCAGCGCTTCCGAACATAGCCACGTACGGGGAATATTTATCAAGTTTTCGGTGTTAATAATTCATTTTTATTAAACATCAGAGTGGCTGTGATACAGATTTATAGGGCCATATTGTGAGCTCCCTTGTGTGACACCCAGAAGTGTGGAACATCTGAGACTTCTTTTATCTCCTAGCAGAGAAGGAAACGCAGGGAGCCCGAGCCAGCTCACGCATCCTGCCCTGCGCCCGCCTCAGGCACCGGGGCAGAACCGCTGCACAGGCTCTGCACGGATCGGGGTGCTGCTTTTGAGGGCTTTTTCTGTATCCTTCCCTTAAAATCAGCTGGTAGAGGGATATTTCTGCGCCTCCTCACAGGGCAAGACGAGCGCATGTCCTCCTAGGCACGGTGGCGGCAGCGGCTCGGCCGTGGGCCGCGCCGAAGCGCGGTCAGAGGCTGGAGCGGGAGCATGGAGCAGCGCATGGTGTGTGCAGCCCTGCCCGTCCCCTCGGAGCTGGGCCCTCCTCGCCCGCTCTCCAGGCGGGATCCACGTCGGGAACCGCAGCGCAGCTCGGGGCCGAGGGCCCGGGAGAGCCGCTTGTCGCTTCCCTGTGGAAAAGAGAGATTCCTGCTGGCCAGGTCTGTACGTGACGGTGTCCTGTGTGAAGCTCCAGTCCTTGTTCCTGCTGCTGCGGGGTGTTAACTGGCCTGAAAAGTTTTCTTGTGTGCCTGCATTTTTTTCCTTCGGGCTCACGAACTGAAAACTGAGTGGGGAGGGGGCACACTTCAGTACCGTAGGAATTATGGTGACTTCGTGTCTTTTTTCACGTTCACAGTCTCTGCCATTGATCATGCTGTTGTGTGCTATGAATGAGCCACGTAAGTGGACCTGTGTGTTTGCCAGTGCTTTGAATCCTCTCATCATAGTTCTGTAGGAGTAAAGGAATGGCAAAGTCCCAAAGTAAAAAGGATAAAGGTAGAACAGGCCTTTCATCTAGTGTATTTATTACATTTAGTACTGTTAATTATTGGTGCTGAGAATAATTTAAAGCAAATTCTTATATTTAGCTTTTTAAAATTCTTCTATTGATGCATTAAAATTGCTTCAGTCACGTGTTCTGCATGGCCATGATTTAAAGTACTGTTTTACTTGGTTTGCACACAACATGAAAATATTAATGCTTTAAAACAAAACATAGCTGCTGTGCACTGGAACTTGGTAATATTCCTGTGAATTCTCCAGCTGATGGTAATGAAGCATAGAAAAGCCTTATTTGGTCCCCTGCGGTAAGCAGACTTTCTTCAAACATTAACAGAAAGTGCATAAATTGAATATGCAGTCTAGCTTTATTTGTGTTTCTCAGGATTAACATTAGAAACACCTCAGATTAAGAGATTAACAGTTCTGTTTATTCTTTATAATGCCTTTAATTGCTGTAAGCATATCGATTATTGCATGTTAAAGTATTTAACTGTTTTACTGCTTTACTGCTATTTTCTGCTCCTCTTCCTTGCCACATCCACCTTTATCTTCAGGCTCCGCTTTCTCTGTCAGCTGTCTAAATAGAGTCGCATCCAAGTTGTGCTGCGTGACGTGGACAATTGCGTGCATGTTTAGAGGCCATTTAAAAAACAAAAACATTAACTGAATTTATTCCCCGAAGCAAAATTATTATTTAAACCAAAAAATTAGCCAGGTAGCTAGAAACCACAGATACAGATACAGAAATTTACTTGTTTTCTGTATTCCAGTAGTCCCTAATGCTGGTGCTTCACCTTTAGGATGCACTTTGAAGATCGATGTCCCTTTTTAAAACAGGAGCCCCTTTGCAGTTGGATGGGGCTGCTCATGTGAATATTTACCCCAGACCTTGGTGGTGATGGCTTAAAAATAGATTATTAAGTTTAGAGCTTTGTATTGAAAAGCAAGCCCTAGGCCTGAACAAAGAATGTTGGCAATTTCTCTCTTGAGACTCACATTTTCAGCAATACTTCTTTTTTTTTTCCCCTTTAAGTGGCTTAAAAAAAAGAATAATTATACAGAAATTCTCTTTGAATTCATACTTAATATATTGCTGACTTACAGGCAGTCACAACCAAACTTGTGAGTGTGTAGTCAGAGCATTACAGCACTGTATTTTAATTAGGTTTTATTTTGCTTTATTTCCCCCCATTAATTTTTAGGCTGCTTTCACAATATATTAATTATTATGTATGTATAATCTGCCATTCTGTCTGTATTAGATTATTTTAAGTTGTATTTCAAATACAGATGTTGAAGTGATAGTTCTGCACTGACTGTTCAGAAGGAAAAAAAAGGTTCTTTCTTGACCAGAAGCATGTAATTTCCTGCAAAGTCTGTTTGCAGGAATAGACTATTTTAGAATATTAGAATTTAGTATAAATTTAGACTATTTTGCAGGAAGAGAATATATTTGCAAGAACAGAGCATTACACATGTTGCTCATTTTTTTTGTATCTCATCCATTGTAAAAAAAAAAAAAAAAAAAAAAAGGTAATTTCCTGTGGATTCCTGTTCAATATTAGGCATAAAAGTAGGAGGGATTTTGTTTTGGTTTTAATTGTAGAAATATATTCACAGAATGTTCTTTTGTTTGTCACAGCCTTGTTCTGGATAGATGAAATTAACTGTTTCGTAGACTGTTCTGTCTCTTGCCAGCTTCTTTCCCAAAGAGGTACAAAATGCCTTAAACCCAATAAGGAAGGATTGCTTTGTAGAAGTAACCTTTTTCCACCATACCCAACTTCGGTTAGTTTATTCTCCCTCTCTGAATGTACTCCCCCTTTTCTATAGGACGGGGATAACCAGGCTGAGCAAACAGCGTCAAAATATAGGTAGGAAAATATTACATAAATGTGCCAAGTAGTACTACTGTATTTCAAGTGACCTTTTGGTCTGAAACTTTGCCAAAGGGAGGGGAAAGGAAGCCACTGTTGAATCAAGTTCTGCACAGAGATCCTGCAAGCAGATGGTGTTTGCATATAGGATATGCTGTTTGAGGGTAACTTTACTACAACGCTCTTCATTTTTAATAATTGCAGGCGGGCTAAGCTCCGGCTATATTTGGAACAGCTAAAACAGCTTGTGCCTCTTGGGCCAGACAGCACCAGACACACCACTCTAAGTCTGTTGAAAAGAGCCAAGATGCATATCAAGGTAAAAATATTCATCCATATTTGTGTTTCTTTTAAGGCAAAGTCTTCCAAAATGTGTATCCATTGAGAGGAAACTACTTCTCACACAAACTTACCTCACACAAACTACCTCTCTCACAAACTTACCCATATGTCCAACCTTCCGGATATATTACCCTTACTAAATGCATGTATTTCAACCATAGTGCCCAGTTTGAGTTTTGAAATTTACCTTGCCATCTTAGATATGTAAAATGCTGGTGATTTCTGCTTAGTTATTAATAGTTTATATTATATTTTATAAAAACAACCTCGATACTTACATAATACTGTTTCAGTTATATATTTATTTTTTAAAGACTGAGCAAGCTAGCACTGTACTGCATTGATTTCAAGGTAAAAAGGCAGATCTATTCATACCTGAAGTAGCTAATGGATTCACAGGGATAATAGCCATTAGTTTATCCCATTCCCACATATTGATGACTAGATCTTGGAGTGATCTTTGGCAATCATTTACAAGAAGCGAAAAATAAAATGAAGTATCCTGCTAGTTACCACTTTGCCTTGCATGTTTCATTCATGTAGCGTCAAGCTTAAAAAAGAACCAACCAACCCCCCTCTCCCTTGTCCGCCCCAGCAAAAACTACCACCTGTGATTCAACAACAGTGGGGGCTGCACAAGTAAAACAAAGAGAATTCACCCCTGAGGCCTCCTCTCTCCCTAACACACCTTTGCTCCCATTTTCATTTCTGTAGTTTTCAGGGGAGGGGGATATGTTTGGAAAGGGGACAACTGAGTATTTAAATGTAAATTTAAAAACAACAAGTTTCTGCTGCAGTGTCCAGACTGTAATTATTCATCTGGCCTTTTTTCAATGTTCTAGGAAAATAGATCAAGAAAAATGAAGTGTCAAGAGAGGTTGAACACTGCCAGTAATCTTGGAATATTTTTGAAAACAGCCTGCTGTTGTGCAGCATGAAGTTATCATTGCAATTGCAGGAATGGTATAATTCATATGAAATATTAGAGATGAATTTAATCAAAACCATTCTTGTCAATAAGTTCATTGTAAATTACTTCTTTAGCTCTTGTAAAGACAGTTACAGCTGGGCAACCCATGTTTTTACCATTTGAGATTTTGGCCTCTTGTTTATAATTCAGGCTAACATGCATGAAAGGCACTTGCATGTATTTTCATCTTGGGCTGCCCCACTATCATGGGCTAAATGAAATACTGTTTTTGCAAGTGGAAAGTGTGAGAGACAAGCCATGTAGTTACCATTTCAGCTCCTGATTAAAAAAAAAAAAAGGTGTGGGGGGGGAGGGGGAAGAATAGATGGTCTCTGAGTCCATTATCTGGGTACCAGATTATCTGACCATTATCTGATATGGTCTCTGAGTACCATATCAAGTACTTAGTTTTTGAAAAATTAAACTGGAGTTTAGTTTTGGTTTTAAGGTTTTAACTGAACCTACTCTAACTGTGCTGCCACTTACTGCTTCCCTTGTTCAGGTACAGAGTCTCCCAGATAAACAGCAACACTCCCTCTGGGCCAGGTCTGCTGCCTCCCCTGCACTGCCCTCTGCTCCTGAAGCATTAATTAGGGTCACCTTAATTAGACTGGAACCTGTCACAGAGGCCCCCAAATGCTGAAACCAGCCCTACATGGTGGGACAGTGTTCGCTCTCCTGAATGGGAATCACGGAATGGTTAAGGTTGGAAGGGAATCATGGAATTCCTTCCTAAAGTAGTTGTTCCAGGGGGGGAAAGAAAACTAAAAACAAACAAACAAACAAACAAAAAACAAAAAGAAAAAATAAAGCAGGCATATTTGTTTGGTGAATATGGATGTACCAACCCCTTTTTTTACTACAGTATTGTATATCTAAGTTCGGTTCACAGCTAACTCGTGTACTGCCTTGGCAAGGGTTTAAAATGAGACTACAGGACTTAGTTTTCATTCAGCCAGGAAAGCAAATTTTTCACAAGACGATATTTCTGTATTCGGGAACAGGAAAATCTTTGCAGTCACTTGGCTTGTGGCTCCTCTAGGAAACCAAGCACAGGTTCATTCGGACAGTAGGGAGAAGCTGGCAGCAACTGCATTTGCTCCCAGTAAATCTCTTGGAAATTCAGTGGACTTATAAACACAATTCAAAGAGAAATTTGGTCTTTTTCTTTTTTTACAACTGCTTTTGCTGCCAGAACCTGCAATTTAACAAATAGAAAACAAACAAAAACACACCACACAAAACTGTCTTTTTAACTGCAGTGATTTTTGCTTTTCACTTCCTGTTTGTGAATCTGTTATCATATTATACCTTATACTTTCTCCTCCTGTGATATGTTTCTGGAAATGGCTGTCAGTGATTTGGAAAAGGGTTCAGTTGAAATCTTAAAACTTTTTATTTCTATTACCTTTGTATCAACAGTGCAGCACATTTTACAGAGAACCAGATAGTACTTTTATTTCCAAAATTAATATTCCCTTTCATTCAGGCTGCAGGGGAAATTACAGGCAGACAGTACAAGAATCTTTTCATAGGGTATTTACTGAGAAACTTTGAGTTAATACCACCGATTTTGTAGCAGATTACCTGGAGCAAATATTATAATTCTATGACAAATTTTAGGAGAGAAAAGTACAAGAACAGAGCAGATTGTCAGTAAACACTTTCTACTTATATTAGTAACACTGCAATATTGTTAATGAAGCTTTAATGATAAATGGTAAAAATATCTACTTTAGCCTATAGTATCAGAGAGGACATTCAGGAGCTCCTAGTTGTTTCTTTGTGGTGGTGTCTCTTATTTCACCTGAAGAAGCTTTACATTTCAACAGAAGTATGAGCTGCTTTTTATTTATTGAGGATGTTGCCACTTTTGCTTGATGAAACATTTTAAATACTCTCCAGAACCAAGGGTAGAATAATTCAGTCTTAGCTAAGAACTGTTACTAGTGGCAGAAAAATCTCTTTTAACGGTTCCTTTTTGTGTTTATGTATGTTATTATGAGACAAATTAAATTCTGATGTAGCCAGCTTAAATTCTACTGAATTCAGTAGAGCTTTATCAGTGTAGATTTTGCCTGATCACCAATTCCTGCTTTAAAGTTAGTATGTATGAAAAAAATCTTAATTACTTCTGCTTGCACATCAGTAAAAATTGTTGGCTTATTAATTTTCTCTCCCTTTAAGAAATTGGAAGAACAGGACCGAAAAGCTCTAAATATTAAAGAACAATTACAGCGGGAGCACCGCTACCTCAAACGCAGACTGGAGCAGCTATCCGTGCAGGGCATGGAGCGAATCCGCACTGACAGCATGGGGTCAACAATATCCACTGACTCCGAGCAAGGTAACTGAACAAGCCTTTCCAAAAGGGAGTTGGAAGAGCAGCGAGCAAAAGGGAAGCAGGGAAGGAAGAAAACGCAAAAATGTTATTTAGAACTAAACTGAAGCTTTCAGCAAAACTCAGACAAAATTGTTCCATTGTGCAATCTGCAGAATGAAAACTTACTGCATCTTTCTTCATATTCTTTGCAAAAACATTCTTTTTTTTCAATCAGTTTTGACTTCTATACAGCTATTTATATTGTGTGTTTTTTGCCAGTTTTCTAAAACAATTACCATTTCATTTTCAGAATTTTTAGTATAATGGTAAGGCTGGCATAATATTTTTGTCTTGGGAAAAGAAAATGTCTTAATTTGTGTGAGTAAATTAACTCCACATTATTTATTGTGAAATTTTCAAATATTTTCTGAATAAACCAAGAGTTTTCTACATTTGGTTCCCATTTAACCCAGGGCTTTTCAAGCTCCCTGTCACCATTTCTTATGTTCTTCTTTGCAGTTTTTCTGTAGCAGAAAACTCGCATGGGCTGATTTTTCCAGAGTCCGTGGGAGCTGCTCCGGGACAGATGGCTGCACCACGGTGGCCCCTGGCTGGCACCTGTGTACGCTGGATTGTCGTGAACTCGGCTATGGATTTGTAGCCTTTGCAGTTTTTCTTTTTTCTTTTTCCAATTCAGAGCGTGCGCACAGGTTGGAACAGTTCTGGGACAGCATTTGGTGTTGATGTCATGCTGTATATTTATGGGGATGAGCACAGAAGGGATTTTAATTCTCAAGTGGCCAAAAGGACACTTAACTTGGTTTCCTCAATTACTCCTCCGTGCTTTATTATTTAAGGAAACAACATAAGTTTTGGGTTGCACCTGAACTTTGATCTACACAGGCAATGCTGCCCTCTGATACAAGTCACTGTAACCATGTAATTTCTGACAAGGTGCCTTCCTGTGTTTTATTTAGAGGTAGACATTGAAGGAATGGAGTACACCCCGGGGGAAATGGACAGTATTGGGAGCGCCAGCGACGCTGAAGACCACTACAGTTTGCAGAGCGGTTCGAGTGACGGAGGTTACACACATTCCCGCAGACTGAATGCCAGGCTCTCATAGTGCCTGAGTTACCCCTTCGACTCAGGACCATCTGACTGAAGCACTTATATATGAAAATTCCAGAGGTGTCAACTGCCACTCTTCCGGGAAACCCCAACCACAGTACTCTGAAATGGAGGTTTCGTACCCACGGTTCCCTGCACTCTAACCACAATATTAGATATTGTAAATCATGGGTTTGCTGCAGAGAACTGTGGCTAGGTACAGTTGTGACTTAAAGCTAGCTTGATGTAGCCATACTGCAAATTAAGGAAAATAAAGTACATCATTCCATTCAAGACGTATTAAATTCAAACTGTTGGAGGCCTGTGATGGCATAAGGAAGTTTGACAGTTCTTTGATTTTTGCAGACACACTTTCAGACATCGAAGAATAAATGGAATCTACAATGTGGTTAGTGATTCAAAGATACAAAAACTAAAAGTACTTTTTCTTGTGGTATTTTTTCATGAAAAAAAAAACATTTTGAACACTGTATGGCGGGTTGTATAGTATAAATTCTTTCAGCAGTTGTTGTTTGAGCAAAGCAGGCAGATAAATTGTCAAATCTCCGATGATCTTTAGAAAAGGTCATATTTACAAGTCACTACTGTACTTCAAAATGGGGGAAAAGCCAGCTCTAATAATGACTTCATGCGGGATGATCTCAACTTTCTTTTGCTTTTTTGTATTCAATATCCAACCAGCAGCAAGTTGTTCTGTCCATGTTAACAAATGAAATGGACAAATAGAAAGCGACACTGCAGTTTTATCCTGTTATCATGGAATGGATGATATTTGAAGCATTTCAGTGTTTTTGTTTGTTTGGGGTTTTTTTTTTGTGTTTGAAGAATACAGAATTCAAATGATCCAGATTGTGATAGTTAATCTTTCCTTGCAAGGAAATGAAATTAACCATTTGCTTCTTTTTTTTTTTTTTTTTTTTTCTATTTACAGATGTCAATACACTTTTATGGAAGGCATGGCTTAAAATTACAGTATTCAGCTAGGAGATAATTAATCTTTTTTTTCTTTTGCACACTATAATTGCATTTTCTATTCTTAAAAAAAAAAGTGCAAAAAATTAAAATGTATGCTGTAAAACAGCAAAGTTTATTTAGTACTCATCAAGCTGTTCAAAACATATTTACCCAAATTGTAGCAATACTATGAAGATGTATTTTAATACAACTTCTGCTTAGTGAAGTCATTAGAGCTTGGCTTGCCGGGTAAGAAAAATGGACCAGTCTTTGCATTATCTGTTTAAAGAAGGTCTTTTAAAAAAAAGAAAAAAAAGAAAAAAAGAAAAAAAAAGCTATAAACACTTTTAGGGAAGTGATTTTAGCAAGTGTAGTCTATATTTCCTGTAAGAGATTTTGTATTATATTTTCCTAAATGTTCTCATTTACTTGTATAGGGAGGGGAATGGTACAGACCCAGACCAGAGTCTCAGGGACTCTTCACCTTTGTCATATTGTGCCTTGGTGACCATTTATGTTTGCCTCTCCTTTCCATTGTCAAAGGACAACTAAGCTTTGTTTCCTTCAAGACTCTCTGTTCGGATGGTCAGTTGTCCCCCTTCTTACAACTGAAGCAGAGAGGTGTGTGTGTATCTTCGCCCTCTCACAACTGATTCAGTCTGGCTGTAAGTCAAATCATTAAAATTAGGTGTTGGTACGAGGGTGAATTGTCTTTGTATGAGCCCTCCCTTCAATTCTTCAGCACCCAAATCTATATTTTGTTAGCTGATGAAGTCAGGGTCTCTGTGAGACCAGCGTTCAGTGGCCAGGGAAACACAAACGTACTGTGTAAAGCTATGGGATGTCCAAGTGTGGTGCCATTTTTAGCATTCATATATAAAACCTCATGACACACTGACCATGATGATCAAAAACAAAGATTCAGTTGTTCTTTCAGCATTTGACATGTGTCCTCCCTTTGGCTCTTACAACACAGAGTAGAAATATGAATACATTTTGTGGCAGCTTACAGATCCTTGTTTGCACTCTCGCTTACTGCTCGGAACTTGCCAACAAGGAAAATGTATACTTTTAAGTTAAATAACCTAATTGAGGGCCACCCCTACTTTGGCTTTGGGGAGGGGCCGAAGGTTATAAACTCTGGCAGCTGAATACAAAAACAATTAACCTTTTCTGTGATGCAGGTTTTGGTATTATGTTATCTACACCTTGCATATTACTAAAATCCTCGTTGTTGGGGAAAGCACACAGCAATATACTCCTTGTGTGTAGCTGACAAGCAGCAGAAATTACTAGCTCCTTTGGTGCATATGTAACTAATTTCCAAATCATGGAAACAAAATTAAGAGTTTACTTTAACACACGACTGTTAACAGGAGAAAAAAAAAGGCTAGTATATTGTTGCTGTTCATTTATTATATAATGAACACATTCGTGAATTGTAAAGTGTTTCATGACAAGCAGCTCTTGCACATGATCTCCTAATGAAAAGAGATTGGAAACTCACAGAAGGAAAAAGACAAGATTTTAAATTGAACATTATTGTACCTTAGGTCAACCTGAAATTTTCCTTTTAAAGATGAATGTGCTAACTTAATGAGTTCTTCCACGCTGGGTATCCATGGCTTTGTAGATCTTATATTTTCAATAAAAATTACTCGAATAATCTTGAGTGGAAATGAAAAGGGTTTATTTGTTTTTTGCGTTTTCCAGTTGCCACTACACGCGTGGTAACGGTGACGATGCTGCCTGGGTCATTCTCCTTCAGACCGAGCCCCATTTAAGGTGGCATTTTCAGACACAGCCGTCACATCCCGGGAGGCCGGGTGAAGCAGAAGGTGCAGTAGCTCCAAGCGTGAGGCTTGGCCACGGGCGTGAGCGGCCCCGTCCTGCCCTCGCCACATGCAGCGGTGACAGAAGAGTCCTTGCAGGCTGCTGCAAATGGACTCTTCTTACTATTTTCCATAGCAACCAGTGCAGTGTTACCTGTGGCCATAGTGCCCTGGGGTGTGTCACCTAGGGATGGAAATACTGCTCCGTTTTGTGAGCGTGAAGCTGAGATTTAGTGTGCGTGCTCCGTGGGTGTGCGCACAGGCATCAGGGTGCGTGCGCGCAGCTGTAGCTGTAACCGTAACGCTGCTCCAAAGGGCATGCTGCTGCAAAGGGAACGCTCCTGCGAGGGGAATGCTGCTTGCAATGGGAATACTGCTGCAAAGGGAACGCTGCTGCAAAGAGAATGCTGCTTGCAATGGGAATGCTCCTTGCAAAGGGAATGCTGCTTATTCTCAGATTAAATGCTCCCGCTGCCTGGCAGGTCTCTGTGTTGTGACGGTGCTTTCAAAGGGTGAGAGTACATTGCTTCTGTGCTCACCTTTTTTTTCCTCTGCAATTACCACTGGGGGAAAGAATGAGCAGAGAGAAGATTACAGGGTGAGATCTTTTTCTCCGTGGAAAAGGCTCCGGAGAGATGAAGTCATCAAGCAATTCTTTTTATGGAGACACAGAGGGTTGGCAGGTTGCCTGTCTGTCTAGAGCACAAGAGGAAGCCCGTTGCTTTGCATCACGCAGGTGTCGGTGGGATGTCTGGAACTGGCAGAGAAAGTGTGGCCAAAAATTACTCTTCTCTGCAGCTTCTCGGCTGCAACTGGGCCTGTGGATATTCCCTCACTCCCATCCCATCCTGGCCCAGCGCGTGTCCTCCCGAGCCTGCTGAGCTTGGCTTATCTGTCTTCCCGAAAGAGGGAGGTTCGGCGAGCGGAAACCCTGCAACATGTAGTAAGCCCAAGACTAGATCCTCTGTTTTCTTGTACAAAAGCACAACTGAGGCCAACGGGAGTTTTATCAGATTAAAATGTGACATGACAAGGCCAACAAGAATCCACAAAGATGAAGGTTTTATCTGATATTTTTGCACAAATTTATATTCAAAATTAATTTCTTAGTATAAGATATGGGATGACAAAAATAATGTTTTGCTTGTTTGGAGGCCATATACAACTTGCATCTAACTTTTCTTCACCTTAAAATGTGTTTCCCTTCTTGACATTCATGGGTAGAAATTCAGCTATACAAGTTCACTTTCATAATATTATTTCTAAGAAAGT
>JAUBNY010000359.1:4181380-4193824 GCA_032275445.1 Crypturellus soui | reverse complement strand
GGACAGGGATCTGCAAACGTTACTGCACTGCGGCTCACATTGCTGTGTCTTTCATTGTTGGTTCTGGGCTTGCTGGAACAGTAGAAAAGGACATGAAAGGGGGCAATGCTGCAGCAGGAATGAAACTGCAAAGCACATTTTCCTTTTAGAAGTAGTAATAGAATTTTTGCTTGAACATCAAAGGTAGTGTAGTGGTATCATTTCTCCATACTCAGTTTGTGCAGAATATAAATTATGGAACAAGTAAAATACTGAATGCTCATCTCTGTGTTTCTGCATATGCTTGAATTGTGTTTATCACAACTCTGAAAACATTACTAAGATGCTAAATCTAATAGGAGGCAAATATGCAAAAATATGCAGTTTAATTTCTTTTAGAACAGATAGCATTCTAAATGAATTTGTTAATAAATAGTCTTTTTTTCAGTATCAAAACATAGGTTTACATTTGGAGAAACTTTACAATGCAATGATGGATCTTGCTCATGACTTACAGGTAAGATTTGAAAAGCAGAAATTCTGATAATTTCTTCAGTAGTAAGATGAACTAAAAAATATTAGAGATGTCCCTCATTCAGATCAGAATCTCCATGTGAGTGAAATGGAAAGCTTCAAACATTACTGATTTACTTCTGGTCAACATTAAAGTAATGTCTAATAAATCTGCTATTTTTTTTACTAGAAGGAAACATTTATTTAGTCTGAGGTTAATCTTGAGAATATTTTTTCCTATAAACAGTTAATTTACACATTTATATGAATATTCCAAGAACAAGAAATGTTTAGAGTATTGTGACTATATTTTCATTTGGTATTTTGAAGATATATGGGATGATGTTTTATTTCCTATTTCTTAAAACATCATATAGCTGGATTTTTTACAGATGAGAATATTTACCAAGTGTTTTTCTTGGGGACAAAACTTTCAGTAGATTATGTTAAGCATTACTGAAGTTCAGAATGCACTTTGAGGACACTTCTAGCTCTTTTTTTCTTTTTTTCTTTTTCTTTTTTTTTTTTTTCCATAGTCGTATGACTGAAAGAGTATCAGAATGTAGAGTTATGTTCAAGCTCTAGTGGATGGTACATCATAAGATTCTAGTAGTTTTCTGTGAAACTGATACAACTAGTGCAGGGGTGAGATCTAGTGACAAGAGTATTAGTGTTCTTGGCACTAGTCTGTACGTCTAAGTGGCCCAGCAGTATGATGAGACACTGCAAACGAAGGCAACACCAAAGGCACAGGAGCACGGAGAGCCAACCTACAGGAAGAGTCTTCAGATGAGTGTTGTTGCCCCATTGCTTCATTAGAGAAAAAAAAGATCTGACTTTTCTTAAAAGGAAAAAGTGTATGTGCACACTAAGTCGTTGCTTAATTGTTCAAGTGAAAAAACAAAAGGGCACAACTGTAGGCACTATTATAATGGAGCTTACTCTGAAATTAAACTGTTTAGAAAAGACATTCATATTTTATTACTATTCCTGTACCTTTCCCACAAAATGATATCATGGTCTATATTTAGATATTTTAGTTCATACTAAGTGATATTTCATTTCACAAGCAATCTTGTCATGTAAAAATGAAATACTGCTTGCTGGAAGATAGGTTCACAGAATGACATACAAACACACACACACATATATATTTTAAATGACATTGATACTGATGAATTTGTTTCCATCTTGCTTTACAGGTTCAAGGTTTGTGGAAATTATTTTGCACATTAGAGCTTCCACTGATCAAAATTCTGGCAGGTATGAAAGTTTGGTTCCAAATATGAATCTTCACCATTTTCACACACACCTACTTACCATGTTTTAATAGAACGTTATAACTTGGAATATAAAATGTTGCCTTATCCTCCTGACACCTGTGTGAGTTTCAGAGTTTCCATTTTACAGACTAAAAGGCATGCAAGATCAAAAGCATGAACTGTAAATGCCCAAAGCTAGGAAAACAAATACTTATTTAAATGTCTTGTCACATGTCCATCTAAAAGTCGAGCTATTTACATACTTTGTGTTGAACTTCACAAACATCATTCATGCTCTAATTTGAGTATTTAATTTGATACAGCTGAGGAAGGTCTCAAGCAAGTCAGTGTCAAATGGAAAATAGAATCTTAAATTTTTCTTTCTCATTGTAGTGCCTAGCTCATTATATAACAATACACAGATTTTTTTTTAAAGAGATATGATTGTTCTCATGTTCTACATATTTGTATTTACAGTGATGGAGACACACAAAATACATGTGAACAAACAAGAACTGAAAAAAACATCAGAAATTCTGGGGGTAAATTTTATTGGTCTTTTTTCTTGGGGAAATTTTTCTGACTGTACGTGGAGAATAACTGCATTAAAATGAAGAAATCTTTTCTATTTTGTCACATTTTCCAATACAAATTTTGAGTTTCTAAGTTTTTTATATATAAATATAGCTAATGAAGTCTCCATATTAGGATAATTCTGCATTTATTTGTAAAAGTTAGAGGCACATTTACTTGATCAGTCTTGCCCCATTCAAAGAATGCTTTCCAAATCCATACCTTCTTTTAGATTAGGTATGTTGTAGAATAGAAATCCTACTGAATATTTCTGAATTTATAGTTATCAGTAACTATATTTCTGAGAAGAGATATATGTTTTGCTCATAAAACACTCTTTTTAAGTTATGTGTTCTTATAGTTCTAAGTTTATTGTTTTCCAGTCAATTAAAATAGATACAAAGGAAGACAATTTTTTCAGCATAACAAGAATATGCTTTTTTGAAGTCTAACTAAGGAATCTTCGTGTTCTGGCAGGCTTACCAGCAGTTTATGAGAATAATTTGCATAGCTATGTTTCTGACAGACCTTCATAGTCCATCAAAAATCTAAATTATTTTCATTCAAATGTTGGTACTTTTTACTGCAATAAATCATCTTCTCAGATTGTGATGAAATATGGCTAGAAGAGTGCATGAACAATCCACTGAAACAAATGTTGATAGCACACAATGATTATGCATTAGGAAATACTAGTTTGTAACCAGAATTTCAATATACTGGTTAACCTAGGAGCAGAATAACTGTGAAGTATTAATAATTTCTAGATGCGCCTGAAAGAGCTTGAGCAGGAAGCCCATCAAGTCGCTGGAGAGCAATTTCTTGTGACGAGCAGTAGTCAACTGAGAGAGGTAATGTCTACACTACTATTATTAGGCACTTTTAATAGAGAAGAATTATAAAGCATATAAAGCTGTCATTAAAGCTTCAGCATTCTTTTTACGTATAAATTAATATCTTTTCTGTTTATAATGGAGGATACAGCATTTTTTCATAAATTCGGCAATGTTGGAAAATCTGTGTTTAAACTGCTTTAAAGAAAAATGATTTTAGCAAATATACCAATCTTACAAATAATAAATGAAATAATAATAATTTGATCTTTCCGATTCTGTATTTTTTCGATTCTGTTTTCGATTCTGTTTTCACAGAATGATGGGCTGGTTGTGATTGGAAGGGGTCCCTGGAGATCATATGGTCACTCTACTAAAGCATGATTAGCTAGATTCTCCTTGAAATCTGTTTTCTGGATTTTAAATTCAGAGATATTCCATTCTGCTTTCAGTATTTGAAACACTGAAACTTTTCTTTTATGTTTTTCCTAATATAGGTATTATTTGAAAAGTTAAAACTGCATACTCTGTGTGAGAAAATTCCCAAAACTGAGATACAACAAGTTGAATCCACCTCAGAAGCTGTGGTGAGACAGGGAGAGGCTTTTGAACTTCATGCATAATTTAGAAGTTGTTCTATGTTATGTTCCAGTGAAACTGCCATTTGTCTGCCTACTTACCTTGATTTGTTTTTATATTGTATTTATCAAACTTATGCTGTAAATGAAGAGGAGGGAGGTTGTCTATCTTAGCATATATTGAGAATGGTAAGGGAAGAATTCTGCTGCCTTTGACATTTATCAGCCTTAATATTAAAAGACAGTTTTAATAGTATATACAGATTTGTCAGAAATAAAGGGGAAAAACAGGTATTCAGCCTTCTTAGAATTCAGTTCTTAGCATTTCATAACACCTTGTAATGACTTTACAGGTAGGTCTGTTCTAATGCCAAGTTTAGTCTTGCCTATAGATAGGATTCTTTTAAATCAGTTTTGGAGCTGGCAATAAACTGTTCAAATACTTGTGATTTGAATAGGAAATTGTCACTTTCTTTGTATAGTCCATGTTATACTTTTCCCCTGCATGGATTCCCTGTCCCCCCATTTTTTTTCTTCTCTGTGGAGACAATTGCCTTCCTTAATAGAGGTTATATTTGGTGTGAGTTCTGCATACCTGTGGTGGAATCTTGTTCCCCTAGAACACAAACAGTTTTAACATTTTGATATGCCTGTACAAAAGATGAAATGTACCTTCAAATTCATTATTTATTATTAGCTAATTGCTAAGGCTGGGTTAATTAAAAAATGGTAAATTGAAACCTTAATTAATATGTTGCTTCTCGCTGGTAGTGAGAAAGGAATTTATCCTTTTAAATCTCTTTTGATAAAAGCACATCTATTTTGCACCTTAATCTATTACAGTTCCAGGTATCTTTGTTGTATTGATACATAACCAATCTGTCTTTGAATGATTTAATTCTTTTTCTTAATAATATTTTAGGACAATTTATAAGCATATTAAACAGAAATATGTATAATATTAATGGTTTTGGATCTGACCCTTTTAACTTTTTTTTAAAGTCTCTCAGGCCTTCTATTATGGGACAAACAGAATAAATTATCCTGTTTCTTTCCATTTTTTTAATCTACTTTCATTATGTTCCCTCTTATGTAGATGCTGTTTAGCACAAAAAGAAAAAAGAATAGAGAAAAAAAACAGAAAAAAATTAGAGAGAAACCTGTTTCCTCCCCCCAACTTCTCAGAACCCTCTGTGTTTTCAATCTCCTTGTGGAAAATTGTGGAAGACATGTTTTTTTTTTTTTTTTTTTTTTTTTTAATCTCTACTTTTTGATCCCTCTCAGAGAAGCTGGAAAAATCATTCCCTATTTTATTTATTGACCAGAGCCATTTTCACTTAAATGTGAAAAATAAACCCGTGATCTAGATGTTAAATTTAGATAGTTAAAGAATACCAGTTAACAGTAAAGTATGAGTAATTCAAATTTGTTATTTTGCAGTTAAATAAGTTGCAAGATCTTCATCCATTGCCAAAAATAATTTTAGAATACCGACAGGTGAGATGTATTTTTTTACATATTGTACTTGTGCTGAATCACAAATAACCAAGAAATAACATTTTTACAACTAAGTGAAAAAGTATTGGCTAGAGTGATATTTCAATTCATTTAAATATTTATTAATTTTATTAAATATTTATTAAGATTTTCAAGTTTTAGCTATTCTGAAGAGTTGCTAAATTTAAAATTTATATGCCTGTTTTGTGCTATATTAACTGTAGCTAGCAAATCACTGTTGCAAAAGCATTTGGAAAGCTTTGCTGCGAAATTTGTCTAGTGCTATAAAACCCTGTAAATTTTTTTTGAGCTCTAAAGATATATACTGAATAAGGTTAGGAGATGACTCGCTAGGTTGTTTTTTCAGGTGGCAGAACTTCCTGAAAATACAAAACAAATCTCCTTAGTCTGCTCTTTTGCTTAATGTTTGCATTTTCAGTAGATATGTTTCCAAAATAAAGGCAAAAAGTGGACCTTTTATGTCATTCATTGATAATGTAAATTCTGATTCATTTGCTGATTCATCTACATAGATCTGGTTTTGAGATATAACTTGACACCTGACTTACATTAGCTGGTTAATCTACTAATGAATATTCATCTATTGTTTTAAAAATAAAGCTTTTTGTATCCTTTTTTAAAGAACAAAGTGTTTGAAGAATATCCTTATTTTGAAAATCTTTTATATTTCTGGATAAGAATTTGCCTTTTTATCTCACATTTTTGTGATTTAGGTTCATAAGATAAAATCAGCCTATGTGGATGGCCTACTAACATGCATAAACAAGGTAAAAATAGCCTGTCAAATGTGATATTTCAAGTAAGCCATAAAATGGTGGGAAATAATAGCAGCATTTACAATTTAAGATTTTTTTGTATAAAAATGATAAAACATTTCTTGTTGGCCTTGGAATTTTTGCAAAATCACTTGAAATGTTTTCGGCGACTCATTACTAATATTTGCATTAATTAAACTTTAGAGGAACATATCCCTATTACATGTATGTCTACTCTTTTTCTTTTTGATTTTCACTTTATTTGCTTTAAAGGGATTTATTTCCTCTACGTGGAATCAGACAGGAACCGCGACTGGCAGACTTTCAGCCAAACATCCGGTGAGCCTTTTAAAAGATTTATATTTTACTTTGAATTTAAAAGTAATGTTATTTATATAAAATATTGCCATACTTTTAACTCATGAAATGTTCTGTTCTTCTAACAGTTGCAGTGTTGTATGTAAATGGAAGACTTGAAAAGACTAGCGTTCAGCTTCACACTGCATAGCAGGCCAGGGCTGTTGCTTTAGTAATCTGCCAGCTGCTTATGCGGGGCTGTGGTATTTAGGCTTTGTGCTCGCTTTTGTGGCTTTGGGTATAATGCTGTTTGTGGCTGGAATAGCTTTTATTTGAGTTTCTGGACAGCTAGAATCTTTGGGTTTTGCCAGTGTGGCCTCTTAAGTACATGGGTGAATGTATTTTATTGTAACAGTTTGCTTGGAATTTCAGGAGTGCACTGTGCTTTTTGGATCTGGTGAAGCACTTTGCATCTCACTTGCATTTTGGAGCCAAAGCTGAGCAGATGAGTGGGCAGCCCCTTGGACAGGACTGCATGTGGAGCCCTGCACTCGAGTCTTAGGGCTGCTGGAGGGGTTAGAACATGAAGCTAGTGGGAATTGGAGGGGCTGCTCTCCTGCTGACTTACGTCCAAAAGTAACTGTCAGCTCTTGTCCATGCAGTGCCCTGCCCTGCCTAGCAGTTTGTACAGATGCTAGCCTGAGGCCTCCTGGGTGCAGGTGGTATTGGCAGTTTTCTGCAGTCTCAGGTGCAAGATCATGGTTACTTGCAGCACCATTTAGGAGTCAGATGCTGAAACTAACTGTTCACTTGTGGTAACTCACCATGGGAGCTCCTGAGACTCCTTGCAAGTCCTCACTGATTTGAGTTTTGGAGTGCTAGCAAAATATTGTCCTGACACACTCTTTTTCCACAGTAGGGGTGACTTACCTTCTCTCTTACCTACCTTGGCAGTTCAGGATTCACTTATATCTTCCTACCTTCATGGTATGTATTTGTGCACCATTTGTCATCAGAAAATTTAGAGGAAGTGCTCATGCTTCGTACTGAGTAAAAACCACTGTCTGCGAGTCTTAATAAACCATGACGTTGAGGAATATTGTTGCTGCTCCCACTTATGCACTCAGACTGGGGAAGTGACAGCAGGGAACACAAAAGCAGATCATGAAGGTCACAGTTTGCTAAATGTTTTGATCTGATGTACAGATATTGCAGGTCAGAGCTGAGCAGACAACCATCCTGGGAATCACATACACTGTGAGGTGGCTTTTGGCCTGTCACGCTATAAACAGCATGGACTCTGCTTCTCTAAAAGATTCTTTTTCTCCAAAATAATGCTGCTACAGTCAGTCGTGTAATGCTGGATTTCTATGAACATTGGCATTGCATTTTTGTGTGAAGTGTTTATTGAACTTATACCATCTGTTTCTGAACAGGGCTAATTTATTGATATATAAGACATAACTGCTGTGCATAGGCACTTTATTTAGTGATGAGGGATTGGCAGATTCTTCCCCAAATCATAAATATTGTAGATATTTCTACATTCACCACAATGATATGTCAGATTTGAGCTGAATGTCTGCTTAGGTAGTTTAACAGTGTTTTAAAATTCCTTAGAGGGATTGAAGCAAACCATACATAATGTAAATCAGATAAAATGAGAACAGAATACCTTTTTCCTATTTGCTGCACTGGTAGTGGAAATTGTGATTCAAAGGAAAAGTTTCTTTTTTTTGTTGATGCCTTTTTAATTATTTTTATAAAAATAATAGATTTAATTGCCCCTTTTCCTTAGAGACCTTAAATAGAGTCCAGGAAGGATTTAACGTTACAGGTTTAAGGGGGAAATGACCAGACATAAGCAACAGAGCAGGACTTCTTTTTCATTCTATCATCTCCTCCCATAATCCATAATCTGATGTATGGATGATGTATATTTTTGGTATTAAGCAAGCTACTGTCAATAGTAAAGCTTCTTCTCATTAATTTTTGACTTTTGTGTTCAGCAACTTAGAGGATGTTTTTGTTTGTTTGTTTGTTTTTGTAGAGCTTTACTGTTTTTTTTCCACCTAAACATCAGCTTTAGTTTAAAGGCATCCTTCATTTCTTCTGACTTCTTATTCTGCACTATACATGTTCTGCATAATTAATGTGTTTTTTACCAGTAACAATAAATGGTAGATAATAATATACTACACCACTAAACAGGGCACATTTGCTATTGTCATTTCCTGCCCTAGCGTTGTGTCTGTTTGCTACTGCATGAGAATAGGCATATGTGAAACTTAAAAATAAATGTAAACACTTCAATTCTTCAATCAAATTACTTAATAATGTAACCATATTCTAGCTATTTTTTCCATTGTATTATGAATTGCCTGTAAGGAACAGCTAATTAAGTTCCTTATTGAATATTTTTAATTATTATTTTGTGTGAATATATTAGTCATGTCTACATTTGCATGCTCCTTTATTATATCGCTTGTCAAAAGCTATCATATTAAATATATTCATTACTTTCATAAAAATTTGATTTCTATTTTCCAAGCCTACCATAAAATACCACACTACAGCTTCTCACCTTTTAAAGCAAACATAACTCATGATAGAGGTGGTGAGGCATAAAGCCAGTGAGGTAAGTGTCTTCTAGATTGAAAAGAAAGTCCTATCCTATATATAAAGATTGCATGTAACTATGTGGTACAATTTGGTTTAAGAGGTAAACTTCTGTACCACAGTCAGATATTCTATATTCTGTTTTTTCCCCATAGACTTCTTCAGCAGAGAACTGAAATGTAATTGATGAGTTTACACCTCTGTACTTAGGAAGATTTTCCTATCATTAAACTAGAAAGAATACATGGGTAGGGCTTCAAGGAGATTTTCTTATTTTTAGTGACAAAAAGGCATACTAATGATAAGCAAACTGGTTTACTTCTCCAAGCCAGGTAAAAAAATAAAAGCATTTCTATTCATTAGAAGGAAGGAATTTTTTTTTATCAGCTTGTCCAAAAAGGTTGTGAAATAAAATATCAACCAGAAAAGCAGATGAGATGTTACTTTAATACGGAAAGCAGGAGTGTCAGTAGAGAAGCTAACTAGAGTAGAGGTGAATATTCATGTGCTGAAAATAAGACCAGAAGAAACTTGAAATGTTGAATACACCTCAAACTCCAGCAAATACAGGTATCTTCTGGCATTGTATCCATAGTAGAGATTGTTTTATTAGAAAATGTGTGCACTATCAGTGTTTGGAATAATAAACTATCCAGCTTATTTCAGTTCTAACCAAAGAGACAAATCTCTGGAAGTAGAGACTGTCCAGTATAACTGCCACCAAAAATGAGCCTGCTCAGCCAATTAATTTTTTATCGGTGTATGTAGAAGTCTCTATTCACAGCATAGGAGCATTAGTTCCCTTTTGGGCTGTATTCTAGTATGAATTGACAAATTCCTTCCAAGATAAAACTCAGATATAGTTTTGGGATCGTTTAGCCTGTGATTGATGATTTATATATGAATGAGATGCTGCCTGTCTACTTCTCTCAGCCTGACCTCCCTCGTGCTACCATCCCAGCAGGTTTTGCATGCTCAGCACCCACACGCACGTGCACAGCATCTTCTTATTCCTCACTTCTCCCAGCTTTTCGGTTTGTGATATAGTGAAATTTCATTTAAAAATGAAAGAATGACTATATTGACAAGACTATTAATGCTACAAATTTATATTGTGTCAACCTTGCAGTAGGTTTCTATAGCATGTTTATGCTATATATGCTGTACATTCATCCTTCTGAAATTTATGGTGAATCTACTATACCCAGTGCAAAGACTGCCTTTTATAGAATAATGTTTACAGTCTGGCTTGGTAAATCTTGGAATGTCATCTGAGCTGTAATTTTGTAGTAACAGGGGGAGTTCAATCATGTAGATAACTTCCCGTCTATTTAGGGTTGTCTTTATGTATAATTATGTTTTCTGTGGTATTTAAAGAAGTATGATGTGAAGTCAATATAAATCAGCTTCTATACATAAATCAACATAAAAATGCTTGCATAATGCAGCAAAGATAAGGAGTCTATCATTATTTCTTCTACAAGCTAAAAATCAGCACAGAAATGTAAAGAGCATTTAAAATTAACAGCTCAAAAATGAAAGCTTCCATGCAAGTCAGGGTAATACGAGCTGAAGTATTTTTAGTGCATTATGAAATATTCACTGTGGAGGCTGAATTCCTCCTCACTCTCCTTTAGTTTCTGGCAAAAAAGCTCCTCAGAGAAGCTTAGACTTCTAAAAAACAGAGAAAAAAGTTCCTGTGAAGATCTGCTCTACTAGCAAGATGATGACACTGCATAGTTCCATTTGTTCCATTCAGATTTTCAGATACAACATTTTAATACACTATGCATAAATCAAATTACCAGCATTTGAGCACCTACTGCTCTTGAATGGCCTTTCTTAAAGGAAAATATGTGTATGCTGATTCATTTCGTCCTTGGAAGTCTTCTGCCAGTGATGCAGAGTTAGAAGATCTGCAAGTAGAAACCAAAACTCTGCAATGATCACTGTTTAGAAATCTATGATGGAGTATAGCTAGTATTACTGCATTTTTTTTTCTCTAACCTGGATATGACCCAACCAAGAAACAAAATTAGGACCATCTTTGGTCTTCAGGAGTCATACTTAGTTACCTACATGCCTTTCACTACTTTACAAATTAAGAGCTCTTTTACGTGAGGTAATTTTAATAACATCTGTAATCTCAGTCTTTGTTCTTCCAGTGTTCGTCCAAACACATTTCAACTCCTTACTGAGTTTGTGTTCCTCACGGCTGAGAATGCCATCTGTCCTTGTCCCTTGCGTCCTTGCACCTCCGTACTGAGGAGTTAAAGAACTGATAGAATCCATCTCCTACTGAGCTCCTTTTCACTGTCCTCGTCTGTAAAACCGTGCTCAAACAGTGCATCTTCAGCAGTGTGCAGGAAATTACCTCTCATCTTTGTATTATAGATATAGCCTGTTTCTTACAGACGTTTCCTGTTGGTACTTCTTGTGAGTTGCTTACCTTATTAGAAGTTCTGCTTAAAGATTTCTGTTTTCATATGAAGCATTCTAAGTGGTACTTTTAGAAATTCACTCTAAGTCTGCAGGCACTGATACTTTCCTATGCTGATAGAAGACAATAAAAAAAAAAAATCAGACACACAAATAATGTTATCTCACAAACTCTCAGAAATGAATTGTCTCATCTTGTTCTTCTAGCTGTCTTCTTTTTTTTTTTTTTTTGCAAGGACTATGATAGTTTTGGAATGAGGAAAACTAATAAAATGAGCCCTTCAACAAAAAAACAAACAAAGCAGACTTATTTCTATAGGCAAAATAGAGTTGGAATTCCTTTGGAGAATTTGTTGCAGTCTGTTCAGGTTTTAGCTGGAGTGAATATTATAGAAACTATAAGGAAATAGTAAGCAAATTCTGATTCTGCTTGGAAAATTGAAATCCACCATGTGTTGGTACCTCTCTTCGGGTATCAGAACACCAAGGTTTCATCCTTACTAACAGATGCTGCAGAGCCAAAGGCCACGCTCAGGCTGTGTCATTTTTTTGTGCGTGGCAGGTAACTTAGCAGCCCCGCTGCTGTGGCTCTGTGCACAATCCCTGCAGAGTGAGGGTGCTCCAAGACAGCATCTGGACCCCATGCAAGTGCTAGAATGTGTCAGGAGCTTTTCCAAAAAGACAATATGGACAAAATGAAATATTTATCAGAACAGATGTGAATCATGCTGTGATGTATGTCCTTGAGGCTGGAGACCAAAATCTAAGGATATGCATTTTTTTTAAGCTTTTTTTTAAGCATTTTTTTTTTCAAATTTTAATTTGAATTTCTGTTTTTCGACACAAGGCTCAACACGCACGTGCTTGCAGTGTCTTCACCACCAAGTTCTTCCTGAACGTTGGTGATTTCTAGGACCAGCATGTGCCATTCAGCTTCAGGCCTCTGCCCTTGCTTCAAGTGGAATCACTGTGCTGGCAGACCTCCTCTATTCTTCTAACCCCTCCTTTGCCTTATCTTCAGGAAAATCTTCTGAGTAGGATCTTCTGAGTTTGAAGAACCACTTGACACTTCTTGCTA
>JAUBNY010000359.1:4145326-4158141 GCA_032275445.1 Crypturellus soui | reverse complement strand
TATTATATCCTTTAAGTAACCTTAAAATAATAATAATTACTTTTGTTTCTATTATTATAATAATAGAATTACTACTTTAAGAAAATAATAGAATCTCTGTATACCACATGTCTTGAGGAAATGCTGTTGCTACAAAAATTTAGCTTTTCTCATGGGTCGATATTAGAGCTTCCTCACTGTAAAGAGCTAATAATATAGTAGAAGGAGTTTTCCCAGCCAAGAGTTTATTTAAAAAAAAAAAAAAGAGAAAGAAAAATATGAAGACTGAAGTTTGAATGGTTTTATTTGTTTAGGACTGTCATTGCCAAAATTTTTAAAGAAGTTGTGGTTTCTCAGCCTGTGATGACAGGCTCTAAATGCTTCTGTTCATATCATATAAGTTTCTGTTTAATTACTTTTTTTATTGACTTTAAATTCAGTTTCTATGGGCTAACAATGCAAATTACCTTTATAAGAAAATGTAACATTTTTGTCTGTTTACTTAGGAAGGGGATTCCAAGTGAACAAGTGAAGCAGGCTGACAGAGAACAGGCAAAGCGTATGGTCTACTCGGTAGTTTATGGAGCAGGTAGGCTTTTATACAAATACAAAGAGGTCTGCAGTAGATTTTATTTCATACTTGATGAAGCTGCTATTTATTCATAACTTATACAAATGGACCATGTTTCTAAAGGTGAATACAATTCATCTTTATAAGTATTACATTTCAACATTTATGAAGTATCATTAAATAGTGTACTCGGTATGAGAATTGTCAAAATAATATAACCACAGTGGCATATACAAGGGTTACTCTAATTTTATGTTTCTTTGCTGCTAACTGAAGTGCTTGGCTTTAAAATAGGTATGGTTTTGAATAGTCTTTGCATTTCATCGGTATATATACAGACATGGAAATACCTGCAATAAAATTAAAGGTACTCCAGCACTGTCTCAAAACACAGTTGATCCTGATGTTTCCATTTCTCCACAACTGCAGAGGACCTGCAAAGAAATATTCCTAGAAACAGTTTGGCTTCAGTCCTCTCTAGGCTGCAGATAGCTAAAACTTCCTGAAGCGAAGATGTTCTGTGCGCTTTCCAAAACTGCCTGCCATATTTCAAATCACAGGTGGTGCCCAGCTTTTCTGATGCACAACTTTAGCTGTTCATACGTGGTCAGAATTACCTCTTCTGGGAAAAGGTACTTCATCACCTGCATAAAAGCTCTCATATATTTGCTTTAGTGAACGGTTAACTAAGCTTTATGCAAGTCCTCTGGAGAAATGTAAAAGCAACAGAGAAGAGTTAAGGAAACTCCTCCAGCAAATGACACCCCTAATGACATCCCTAGGTTGCAGGCTGTGTTCAGCCTAGAGGGACTTAAAACTACACCCTGGATTCCCGGGTAAGAACACTTTCCTGACCACCTTTTGAACCTGAAACACTTTCCGTTGACCAATCAGTGGTCATTGAACCAAGTGCAGAGTTAGCCAAGTGCATTGAATTTAGTGGTTAGGGCACTGAGCTGGGAAGGTTGAGGAAAAAAAAAAAAAAAAGCTTCAGATTCAGGTCTCTTGAATATTTTATTTTACATATAGATATATGTGTACACTTGTACATTTTACATTAAGCTATATTGCATTTTAAAAGAGAAACTAAAAAAGGCCAGGTCTGGGAGTTGAGCTTCTTGAAATGTGGATTCAGTTCTTCACAGTCTGAATCTAGAATCCAGTTTCCCTTTCCAGTGTGAATGCTTCTATCCTTAAATCAGTTTGCAAGAGGCAAGCAGTAGCACCCCTGCCCCATGATGCATGCAGCTGCTACACGTTTTCTCTTGGCTCCCTTCATTCTCAGTAGGACAGGAAAATGCCTAACTGTGAATCAGAGTGACTCACCAGCTTTCTGAATGCCCTTGTGTATGCAGTCAGCAGAGAAAAGGAAATGTCCAAATTCCCAGGCTGGAGCCTCCTTCGCCAGAGCCAACATTTGCTATTCATGCTAGAGACGATCCAAATGATTAGATTAAGCTGATGGCATTGGCACTCCTTCATCTGCTCTCAACCAGCCACTGAAAATTTCAGTGTCCTGATGCTTTATTTAGGTATCCCCATTTATTTGTTTGTGCCCCATCTCTCTCCAATGAGAGTCTTTCAAGCATCTGTAAAACAGCAAGGTATTTCCATTTAGTGCCAGTATGATTGGATCCTAATTAAGACATAACACAGAATAGTGTAGTAAAACTATTTAAATAGAAATTGAGTAGACAAAGAAAGAAAAAACAATACCTAAATTTAATGTACTAGTTTCCACACAAACTTTCAAACTTTTCCTCCCTTCAAAAGACTGGTTAGGTTTTGTAAGGAGATATTTTACTTTTTAATTTTGTTTCTTCTGGGATTAAAAAATACAGAATACAGATTTATTTGTTTTCCATTTTGTTAGCTTTAGATTATGTGATATTTTCCTTATTTTCCAGATCTTTTCTATAATCTCAAAGGATAAAACATAGTCTAGTAACGAAAGATTACTGTCACCATGCCTAGAAACTGGTACTTCAATAAATATACCCAATATTGAGAGGGATGTCAGTACTACAGTCTGTTTGCTTGATCTGGAGCAATTCAGTTCACCTGTTTACAGTCATCTTGTAAAGTAGAGCAAATACAGCTAAAGTCTCTTTAAAATACAGAATTAATTCTATTCAACTTGAGTACATTCAAATCCTGAATTATACATAACACGGATGTGTATCAAAGTGGTTAGATGAAAAACAGAGAGACTGATAATGATATTTTCAGTTTTGAGAAAGGATATTACAGAATGGAGAACATGAGACTCATGGTCTGTTGCTAACAGTTCCCCAGGCACAGAGAGCTCGAGGGGAGCATCGCTTGGCACGGCACGTGCGTCCATGTGTCCAGCATGTTCTGACACAGCTGGCTGGCTGCACAAACCCTTCCTTTGCTCCCCATGAACTGTATTTCCTAGGAACATTTCAGACTTCCCTACTGCTATTGCTGTTTAATTTTCTTTCTCTTTTTTTAATACTTTGGCCTGTATCTCAGTAGTTCTCTACATGGAAAATGTGGACAAAATTAGGTGTTACTGTGCTGTAATGAAGCCGCAGCAATCTCCTAGCTGTTAATGATATGTGCGTTAGCAGCTAGATATGTCATTTTTTGAACAACGAAAAAAGAGCCCAGTTAATTAGACATCAAATCAAAGTGCAGCCTTGTGTGTTTAGCTCTTAGCTCAGCTAAGAGGCATCTTAGATGTGCTGTGAATTTCCTGTTCTAGCACTTTGTCCAGACTGGTGTCCCTAGATCTCGGTACAGATCCTGACATGACTGAGAAGAAAATGCTACAGAGTTGTCCTGAAATGCACATCAGGCTGACAGCGATGGCATTTAGGTGCCTGAAATCTTCTCTCTTTCAAAAATGCTGGATAATTTCTCTTGACAGTATTACTGTGACAACAGCTATTGTGTCTGTAATGCCTTGAGACGCTGCCTCTCAGCTTATGTTATTTGCAGCACAGTGCTGTTTTTCTCTTGCTGTGTAGCTGACATAAATATATCTGTCTTTCAAACCTCATCTGACTAACACTGATGTGTGTTTTATTTTTTACTGGAACTATTTGGCTTATAAATGTGTTAAAACTGTAGCTTTCAGCTTATATTTTCATACTCTGAAAAACTGTCTTCAGCATTTTTCCATCCTGTCTTTGTCTTATAAATGCTTTTAGATACAATATAGCTTATATTGTGCATCTATACCCTGTCCAGCAGCTATTATTCCTTTCTCCAAACACTTCTGTTCTTCCTTTTATCTTAAAACTTCTATCTTAAAACTTGGACCCAGTATTAAGGTCCAAAACTTTTAGGCACGTGACTGTTGGAATTATGTGTAACTGAAACTCCTTAATTAGACCAATTTTTTCTGATTATTGCAGCCATTCAGCTTTTCTGTGACTTTTACACTCTATGCAAAACTTTTTTCCAAACTCAATCAGCTGAGTCTCCATTTTTTTTTTCCAGACTTTCATTCACATTTGTGTTTATTCAAAATTGGCCTCAAGTTCTTCATCTTCTCCTCAAAGTTTGCAAATTTTAGCACTGAATTAGTAAATGATACTTAAAGCCACAGGTGGTATTCTGTGAACAAGAAAGATTTAAAGCACATTTTAAATATATAGTTAGGAATTTCAGAACATGCTTAAACCATAACTTTTCAGTAAAACAGTTGCGCTTTAAGCATATGCCTTTTGAAATATGGTTGTAGTGTATCAAATCCATACTCTTTTGTAGAAATAAATAGATTAATAGTAGTCCACTAATTGTGGAATGTAAGAGTACTACTTTCTATGTAGTAACAGATTAGTGGATATCTGTACTGCTTTATTATGCACCAGGTAAAGAACGTCTTGCTGAATGCCTCGGAACTACTTCTCTTCAAGCCAGTCAGTTTATAGATAGTTTTATGCAAAAATACAAGAAAGTTCATGAATTTACGAAGATGACCATTGAACAATGTCGAAATAAAGGTGAGTCAATGTCTTTAAGCGTGTTTCTGTTTACTGATCAGTACTGTGCTGTAATAATGAAGACAGATTCAGCTCAGCCAAAATTCAAGTATTAATAGGACAAGGGAAAAGATGGAATAAGTTATGAAAATTGTATAATTTCCTGGAGAAACAAGTTGGTCACCTTTTAACTCTAAGAGAAGGAGGAGGTAGTTAAATTCACAGCTACTTCTTTCCAGGTAGTTATATTTATTGCAGGCAGTCTTATCACTGCTCGTTGGCAAGAAAAGCCTTCTTGTCAGATGTGGTTTTCAGTGTGGGACACTCATTTTTAGAGTTACTTTCAGATTTTTGCAAAGCAATAATTAGTCAGAAATTGCAGTGAGAGTGTAAAATAGAGTGTAACGGTGCCCTGATGGCCTGAGATTTGTGCTAGTTAACACAAAATTCTTAGTTCAGGTGATAGCTTGAAAAGGTTAGATCATGAGAGATTTGAATGTTGCTGATTTGAAGCAGTATCTGGTTTTGCTGCGTAGTGATAACAATATGATTCTCTGGAGAGGCTAAGATAAAAATTGACATGGAGCTGGTGAAAGGATATGTTAAGGGTGGTTCCTGGGCTTTTTAGCTGTTTGCTCTTTGTCCTGTACTTTTTGCTCTCAAACCTGAACAAATCATTACACCTTTCTTCCTCGCAATAGCTGGAGTTTTCCAACATGCGTAACTGTAGTCAGCATTCCCTCCGGCCCTTCCTTTCTGCTTCCTCAGAGCTCTGAGACTGGCAGGGAGGGAGCTGGATGGTGCTGAGTTCAGTCTGCCTGTACACCCACATGGTGAGAGGGCTGGACTCCCAACAACCAGATGTTAGTCTGCAGTGTGAATGAAAACTGCACTTTTCAAAGAATTCTTTACTGTTAAGCATCTCTTTTTAGCCTAATTTCTTAAAGATAAATGCTTTGCATTGCTCTGTTTGCCTGTCTTTGCTTGCGAGTCCCCTACCTGGCCAAGAGTTTTGAAACTGTGGGGCAGTTTCTGACAGATTTGAATGAAGGTCCTGGTCTCCAAAATTGCTTCCAAAAGTGTGAACAAACTGGATCTTGTACCATCTCTAATCAGTTGAGGATATCAGAGCAATATGCATGTTCTCTGAATGAAATAACCATACAACATCTAAGTGTTTTTGAAAAGCTCCATTTTCACTAACCATGTTAAAATATTAAATTGCTTTGAGTAACTGCAAAAATATGTAACATATTCCAGAAGAATTTCTGAAGTCTAATTTTTAATCGCTGAAAGAAATACTAATTTTTATATGAATCTCTCAAGGTTATGTAGTTTCCATAATGGGCCGTAAGAGACCACTGGCTAATATCAATGCACAGGATTATAAACTGCGGACTCAAGCAGAGAGGCAGGCTGTCAATTTTGTTGTTCAAGGTAAAAAACCTACCTACCTGCATACATACCTACATACCTATCTGTCCATTTTTCATGCTACTAGACAATTAGCTCCATACTCTCAAAAAGAATGAGTGATGAGTTCCATTTTAAACGGCAAATTAAATGATGTATCCTAGCTACTTTGCAAACTGCAGATAAACAGTGTCACAAACATCCTGCTCAGGAGTAGCTACACATGGGTATGGATACAAACGACAAATACAGTAAATTCTCAGAAGTAACCATTTGTAACGGCAGTTCTGCGGGCTGCCTTGTGCTCGCTGTTCCTGGGTTTCCATCCAGCTGGCCGGGGGCCACCAGTGCTCGAGCTGACGCAGCGGGCGCTGCTCAGCATGAGTGCGGCAGGAGCGAAGCCGCTGGGTGCCCTCACCAGGTCCTGCATTTCCATCTGTCCAAAGAGCTCAGCGCTGAGGCACAACTATCGCAGGATGGTCTGCCAGGATCTGCACGTGCCTGCAGCACACCCTGCAATAATAAGATTACAGTACTGCATTGTAGGCTCATATAAGGAGGAGGAGGACAAATCTGATGAAAATCTGCTGGATTTTTTTTTTCTTATTGAATATTTCCCAGTTCGATAGTCTTCAGGAATGTGCAGTGTAATACTTCAGTCATGATTCAACTCTAGCAAAATCTGTAGAAAAACTTATGTATTATATTAAGATATTACTAAGCCTGAAAGCTATTACATTTATTTGGGAGAGCTCTTCTTTGGTAGCTTGCCATTTTATAAGCTCCAAATACACTGGGAAAATAATTATATCCACCAGGGTCACATGGAAAAAAAAAGATCTGTCTGGTCCATTATGTTATTTTATCACGGTAACATTAAGAAATGACTTAAAAAAGAAGGATTGTGGGACCAATTTTTAAAAGGACTTTTGAAAGAAGGATTGTATTTCAGAAAAACAGAATCAGAGTACTTTTCCTAATATATATACTGTATGAGTTATACAAAATTGCATCAGAAAAAGATTTAAATATTTTCTTTTAAAATATTTAAATTATATCATTCTAAAAAAAATTAGAAAAAAAAATCCTTTTGAAAGTTACATTGCATTTTCAGTATTTCATGAAGAATGCATAGTAGTATTCTCTATGTATGCATATGTAATACAGATGCAATATATATTTATATATATGGATAAAACACTCAATTTTATAGTGTTATTCTCATAGTCACTAAAAACATTTCTATTTGACCTTAGCAGAGATGTCATTTGCACCAGAAAACAAGATACGAATTTGGGCTAAATTCACAACTGGGCATCTCAGTAATCAGTGGTGCATTTCCACCTGTTATGTGGTGAATGAGTATTTCTGAAAAAAAAAGTGTTTTGAGGTTCTTTCCAACATTTGATTTTAATTGATTTTTAGATAAATTTGAAATCACATTTAGAGCAAAACCACTTTGGAAATTCAACACTTTTTATAAAACAGAAGTTCTTGGCTCCTGACCAGACTTTGGTTAAATTCAACTATAGTTAACTTCTGGATACACATCTTCTGTTTTTAAATTAATATCTAAGTATTTAATTTATTATTTCTTAATCTCATGATCTTCTTAATATTTTACATCAATTGACTTCGCTAGTGTGGTCAGTGCTAATATTTCAAAATCTTTGGACATCTTTTATTGCTATGACATGATTCTGTTAAAGTATGTTTTCCTTTTGCATGCTTTAAATTAAAAGCAGATCACTTTCTTTTGTAGGGTCTGCTGCTGATCTTTGTAAAATGGCCATGGTTGAGATTTTTACCTCTGTTGTCATTTCTCCAACTTTAACAGCCAGGTTAGTGATTAATGACTGTAAAATGTTTAATTTTAAAATAATAAAAAAGACATTGAAATGAAGGTCTTTCTGTCATCTTAAGCAGCTGAGGAAATACTGTATATACTTCTGACTCTTTTAACAAGCAAGGACTTGTGAGAGGGTATTATATATTCAAAGTTATTTTTTTGTGCTAAAATTTTTTTTTTTTTTTTTTTTTTTTTTGTAAATGTATCTTGACATGATGAATTACCCTTGGGGCCATTTAAACTCCGTCAGATCTAGTTCAGTGGTAGTTCAGGATCTTTGAAATCAAGCCCACTGATCATATCCTTCCTGTATTTTGAGTGTATTGTAAAATGGCAATTGAACATTCAATGGGCTGGGAAAAAACAGGAATCAGGAAACCAGTGCTCAAGGAAAATAAATGAACATTTTTTCATCTTGTGTAGATGGCTTTCCTTTCCTGAAGAAAAGTTAGGTCATCACGATGCTCTTGTGTCATGACTGCGTAGCAGGGTGAGAGATCAAGGGCATCCGGGAGCTTCAGACACCACCAGCAGAAATACTGGGGTCTCTTTCCTGCAGGAACCTGTGGAGCAGACGGTCAGTCAGCATCACTACTTGCCGTGATAGAAAGATGTTCTGAAGGGAAACGTGCAGGAACCACCCCCCGCCAACTTCTTATTTTTTGTAATACTGTAGTGTACAATCCAATAGAACACGCATTTTTGCAGTTGGACTTTGAATAAAAGCAAAGATGGCAGGTAATGCAGAAAAGCAATGTTTCTCTTGGGAAATGGGAAATGATTCTTAGGCGATACTGTATGCAGTCAATGATACCTCTATGCATTAAATACCAAATAATGTACTGTAATATATTGCACTGCCTTTTGGGCCAGATTCTCTGCCCTGATTGTAATTGTTTTTGTTGTCTGAGTTGGTGAAGAGGCCCAAATCCGTGGTCTGGCTGAAAACTCCTTTCGCAGGCGTAGGCGAGCACAGATCGGCACCGCGGCGGCTGGGATCCGGGGCAGAACAGCCAGCAGGCTGCATCGGGGAAGGCTCGTGCTGGGAGGGCAAGCAGCAAACCCCCTTCATCGGGTCCTGGCTAGCACACACATCTTCGGGTCCAATAACTAGCTGGTTTTTGAAATATAGGGAAATCCAAAGCTTTTTGCAGCAAATGCCATGTCTGCAAATGCTGCTGGATGTTTCCTTTTCTCAACAGAAAATTTTGCTTTGGTTGCTCTTCTGAAGAGTTTGTGGCTAATGAGGCAACAGACTTGGTGTTTTTCATGCTGAATTCCGCTGCTTTGCAAAAGCATAAGTGCTGTACAGGGCATAAGAGTATCGTGGCCTTTGCTCCTTAGTTTTGCTAGTGTAAGTATCACAGCTTGGAAAGACCAAGACTGCAAGGGCATTTAAAAGAGATGCTGCTTTAAACTGGGATTTTGAACTCCTGCCAGCCATTAACAACTGGATGACTTGCTAAAGGAGAGTCCTTAATGGCTCCTTGCTGTAATATTTAGGAGACAGTGGACACTCACCTGAACAGAAGCTAGTTCAGAATCTGAGAGCATCGCTGTGGTCTCAGGGCAGTGCTGGAATAGACCTTGAATATTTGTGTCTCTGCTCAGTCGCTTGTCAGTCACCAGGTGACATCCAGTTAGTTATGTTTTTCAGTGGTCTGCTTCTCAGTTTTCTTATCACTAAAATCATGGTAGTGATCCTAGGATCCTTTGTAAAGCACTTGGAAAATATTGTTAAAAGGAAGTGCATGCAGAATCGGTGTTGTTGTTGTAACAGTGGGAATTCACAGTAGCGCTTCCAGAATGACAATACAATCAGTCTCCTATTATCATCACATCAGACTGTATTCATTCCAAAGATAGCACGTTACTATCTTTTCTTGTATCTTCATCTCCCTCTAAGTATTTTTTTCCGTATTAGAACTTCTAATTTTGGAAACAGGATTTTCACTTTGAACAATATATCAAAGAGAAATTGCTTTTATATATGCTCTGAAACAGAATATTCCCTTATTTACAATCAGGGATGATTTCTTGTAGAAGACAGGTTCAGTTTTAACATTAGATTACAGGTATGTTTACAGCCTTCTTTACTGGTAGAGCTACATACAATTCACATATCTAGTATCTAGCTTAGGTTTTTGTGCAGTAGTAATCAGCAGATTTTCAGTTACTGTTTGCACATATGATATTCCTTCTGGAAAGCAGTGAAAGGAAATCAGGTTACATCTTCATGAAGACCAATCACAGAGGCCTCAGGAACGAACCCCAGATTCCAGCACAACCGAGCGATGGCTCTTCAGACAACTGGCGACCTCTTTTTTTCTCCTTGTGTTTGTTCACCTTTTAATTCAAATAGCAGCCTCCCAACTCAGGCTGTTGACAATAAAAAAAATCAATCAGATACTTAGAAATAATTTTACAGAAAAGAAGAAAAGCAGCAATAGCTGTGATATTTATGATAAGGACCTGATAGCTCTGTGGGTTTGTTACTGGCATCAGTGCTCAAATCTGTGCAGTTCACATGACACTGATGAGACACCAAAATGATTTCTTCAGACTCCTTCCATATTGTCCACATCTTTGTTAGATGCTATTTTGCAGCTGCTGGCCAAGTTGCTTACTGAAAATAAGCTGCTGACATATAAATTATTCAAGGAGCAGCTTTTACCTGTCTGATGCAATTCACCAAACCTCCATACAGCGTTTCCTGCAGGCAGATGATAACAAAGGCACTTCTGAAGTCTGATCAAGGCATACAGTAGCAGCCGAAGGAAAAATTTATGGGTTTATTAAAGCATAGCAGTGCTCAGTGAACTCAGATGGACAATTCAGTGTTTAAAACATTGTTACAGTTGCAGATTCATGGAAACTTGGTATGAATTAAGGATACCGGCAACTTAGAGAAAACCTGCTGCCCATATAGATACCTATTGAAATTACTGTTTTGTAAACTGAAAATAATACAGACGTTCTCTGATATCTTTATGAGGCTACATGGGCTTCTCAGCAAGCTTTCGGTCATTAAAGATGATAATATTTCAACAACATGCAAATTAAATTGAACAGGTCTACAGAAATATTAAGTAATTTGGCATGAATCCAACTGTTCTCCTTTCTCACCCATTTGTTGTTCCTACAGCACTGGACCTGTGCCACAAACACAGCTTTGCTTCTCAGCATGGCCAGAGCCTAATTAAAGAAACAGGTTCAGCGACAGGCCAGATATAAGTAAATGATCATATAAGGAAGAGCAACCAGTATGTAAGAGGAAAACACAAAATCTTATTCTTGGTCCCAACTATATGTATATATAATGTATGTGTATGTATGTATAATAGTAATGGATATTTCAGGTTTGGTATTGCTCTCGAAGAACAAACACTTTAATCAGTTTAATAGTTTCTGAGCTGCTGAACTGTGAATGCAGGCTGCTTCTGCACAGAGAGCTGAATTAGCAAGACAGATCCCTGCTCATGCCGGGAACAAGCACTGCGTTAGGAGGCCTGGTATTTTTCTGACCCAAGTCACTTGACAAATCTCAAGTTGCTCTTTTGTTGGTAGCTTCAGCTTTAGTCACACATGACAAGCGCCTAGTGGCATTTGTATAAAGTGTGTAGGGATTCATAAATTAGTACTTCATTAAGTGGTATTAGTTGTTAGGTTTGTTCAAAAGGACATGCTAACAAGACCAGCTGATTAATTCATAGCTCCAGCCAAGTACATTCAGCCGGCTCCTTAGTGCTGCTGCTATGTGCAACGGATTTGTTTAGTTCTGGGAGTAGATCTTATGTCCCTTCATCTGTTTCTTGAAAAATTAAAGAATTGTTTTAACTCTTGTTTCTTCTGTGGAAAATATCTCGGATTTTCAAGTAAATGTTTATTGCTCTGCCCATTGCCCCAGTTTATGGTTGAAGATCTGCTCAGAGCTATTAATTCTAGCAAAAGAGTTAACTTTTATCCTTGGCCTGGTAGTGGGGAAATAGAAGGAAAGGATATATGCTTCTCGTGCTGCTTGAGAGGAGGATCAGATTGTTGTTTCGCTCTGTATGCTTCTGTTTCACTGGCAGAAGGAACCATCCTAGGTCATATTGCTGTTTTAGAAATCGGTGTGAGTTCTTCGTAGCTGCTCTCCCAGTCCAGGGCTGTTTGCTGTCCAAAGAGCCCAACTAACTCAGAATTTCTAGAGCTGCTATGCCTTAGCAAACCATTTCCCTCCTCCTCCTCAAGATGGTTAATATGCTTATATATATAAGCACCTGAAAAGGCCATTTGTCATGTAGTACATTTTAAAATGTCCATTTATATGGATTATTCAGCACAAATAATACTTTATAAATCAAAACACTTCATAAAATGATTTTTACAGATCACCTTTTAATTTGGTTATAAAACACTTTGTGTCTATGTGAAAATTCTTCTCAGTTTCCTGTTCTTTGTGATATAGTCATCAACAAAACATAGCTGATTTTTTTGTAGTTAAAATGTTAAAATGTCATTGCCTTGGTGATTTTTCTTAAGGGAACTGTGAAAGGAGTAGCTTAAAGTACACTGAGGTAACATCTATGCAGGCATGATATATCCTAAACTGTAGCTTCTATAGCATTAAAAATCCTCATACATGCAGGTTTAAGAGAGACTTGAAAAATGTACAAAAGCTACAAAATTATCTTAAGCTGTTTTTTTTTTATATGGCAGTTTGATAGGCACTCTTTCCACTAGAATTTGTGTGCTTCGAGGGGAAACTCTGCATCAGTTAAATAACAAGTAGAGCTTGTGGTATCTAAAAATACATGTATATAAATACAGAATGTGAGTGTAGAGAACGGAGATTTCTAAGAAGTGGATCCAACATCCATCTGGTCCATTATCACCAAGTGTGGTCAGTAGCAGAGGCTTCAGGAGGAAGGTGTAAGATTTGTAGAGAGATCCTGTTCATCTGCAAATTTTCACCTTGCTCTGTGATTATGGGAGTGAAGTAAGTAAGTAAGTTCTGAAAAATCCCAATCCTAAATTCTTCAAATCATTGCAATTAGTTTTTTTTTTT
>JAUBNY010000359.1:4096730-4125046 GCA_032275445.1 Crypturellus soui | reverse complement strand
GTGGCCCTGCGTGTGCAGGGGGGTTGGACTAGATGACCTCTAGAGGTCCCTTCCAACCTTAGGCATTCTGTGATTCCTGTTTCTAACATTTGTGCCCTCAGCTTGATCCCCTCTTCTGCTTCAGAAATTGATAGGCACTCTGTGATGACATATTTGGCTCTATTTCCTGGCTAGGAAATATATTTTCTATATTTTTGTTTTTCATGTTCAGTGTTTCCACAGTATCAAAAATCCACTGAATAAATTCTCTTTGCTTTTCTCTCTTTTTTTTTTTTTTCAGTCTTTGGCAGTTTCTTCTGCTCTGCACACTGAATTTCTCACATTTTAATTAATCAGAAGTGTCAAGCATCAGATTACAATGCTACTTTCAAAAGTGTGCATTAAGCTTTTATTTACAATCTCCTGAGAATAAACTTCCCTCAACCCCCAAAGTGGCTGCCTGCTGTTAGGCTACATTTCTGCACAGTTAAAGAGTGAGGTGAATTATGTATCTTCCTAGATTACCTTGGCTTCCTTGCAGTGATATGTTAGTCCACATCCAGCAGAGTCTACCAGTTGGCCCTTTGCTGAGTTAGCCTAAATTTCTGGTTGGTATCTTGTCATGTTGAAGAGCACAGATCTCTTCAGGAATTCTGCCATAAGGTTTTTCTTTCCTCCACATTTTAACTCTCAGTTGTGCCCCAGGCTGCTCAGACTGATGATTGCCCCAAGCTCTGTATGAAGAACACTTGCAGGAACTTCATTTCTTTACAATGAATGTATTCTACAGCAGTTTGAAAGCTGGGACACCCTTCTTGCCTGCCAGCAGTCTCTATCTCTGTTTATCTTCCTGTCCATTCACTTGAACTGTGAAGTTAAATTAAATAAGCTTCTCAGGGAGTTTTTCTTTTAAATATAATGAGCTTTTGTAACACTTGAGCTGGGAGAAGTCAACATCTTCCTTTGGGGCCTCTGCAGGTCACAGATGAGGTTAAAAAAGTGTTGTACATCTTGTGCTTTAGTCAAATTCTCTGGCTGGGTTGTGATACTATGGTTTCCAATACATTACATTTTGGAAATTTTCATTCTTTTGATTTTTATTATTCAGTTCTCTAACTTCATATCATGTATGATCTAAACCTAAAAAATCTCCTAGCTTTCTCCATGATCCTTGAAACCCTTGAAACCTTCCATTCCGCAGCAGTCACGTTGGTAGTCACCTTTCTAACTCACTCTGCCCATCTAGTCTGGACTTCTCTTTGTTCCCAGACATATTTATAATTGCATGATGAAACAAATATTTTCTGTTAATGAGTCATCTCTTTCTTTTCTGGGAAGCTTCTGGTTCTTGTTTATCTTCCTTTTGTAGAGTCACTATATTTAAGTCTTGTTTAATTTCTTCTGGCCATCAGGATGGTAATTCAAAGGGGTTTTAACTTAGTGAACAATGGAATAAAATAAATACGAGGACAAGTGCATAATGTTACACCTAAGCAAAAACAGTTTTAGGAGAAGATCTGGAGATTATTAGGTGTTTGCACTATAATCAATCCCCTCTGCTGCACTCTGACCCGACAAGGCTCAGCTAAGTCCTGTGTCCTGTTTCGAGAACTACTTTGCAGAAGAGATGTGGAGCAATTGGCATCCATAGGTGAGAAGCAAGGATGATCAAAGCTATAGAAAATATCACCCATGAGGAAAGACTGAAAGAATTGAAGTTATTTAACCTTGAGAAGACTGAGGAGACCTGGAAGCAATAATACAATATGCTGTCAAGGAGAATATGGCTGTCAAGGAGAACGTGATGATAAACTCTTCGATATGTCCCTTACGGATAAAATGAGAAGTCAGGGGCTTAAATTTCAGCAAGGTGTAACTAGGCTAGATGTTAAGCAAGCCTCTGTAATGAATGGAAACGTTAATTAAGCACTTGAATGAACTTGAGCTGAGCTTGTGGAATCTTTTTTACTGGAAAGTTTATTAACAGGTTAGATGACTATCTGCCAGAAAAACTCATGTTTAGCTGATCCTGCCTCAGGGCAGGGAAAATGGGCTGGGAAGCCCGTTGGGATCCTTTCCAGCTCTAGTTTTGGTGGCTGCTGTTATCTGTGGACATCTCTCTGCTTTGCTCTGTTTTGGTTCACCAGGAAAGCCCCTTTACCACTTCCCTCTCAGGGGTCCGGTCCACGGGCCAGCACAGAACTGGATTTTAGCAAAAGTTTTGGGTCCTCTGGGTTGTTCCCATCAGGAGGTGAATTCAGTGACTGACTCAATTATTTCTTCGCTGTACCACTTGCACAAGAAACACGTGCTGTTTTTACCATGAATATAAAAAACAAGAGCGTGTTCACATGCTCGTAGAACTAAGCTCTTCTCAGCAACAGCCCCAAACTCTCTTTTGATATTCTGATGTCTGTACTGTCAGATGGGATATCTGGGCAGTGTTGCTTTCTTTTGTTGCCTTTTTTTCCTCATAGTCATACTAATTTCCACAAATCAGCAGCCAAGTAAACTTTCCTGTTTACATGATCTGCTCAATTTGGCACAAGCTCAATCTGGGTAGGCTGTTATTGGTTCACCCATCTGGTGCTTTAAAGAAATATAGATAAAATAAAGGATCATAATGGCTTGTTATAACTATGTTAAAAAAGAGCAGCAATCATATGTATGCTTTATAAGAAGATAGATGTTGATTATTGATGTAACTTAACATTTATACAGTCCCCTTTCCATAAAATACTCCAAAATCCTTTACATATTTAATAAATTAAGGTATAAATATTATGCAGTCATTAACCTGTTTTGAAACGGAGCACATGCAGAGCGGCTTACAGCACAAGGCAAGGCAGTTAGGTTAGAAAAATAAAGCTATTGTAACACAACCACATTGCAAATATTTTTAAAGTAAATGAAATGCTAGCTGTCCAGGCCGCTTTTTTGTTTTGTTTCCCTTCCTCACACACACACCTACCTCCCACTTGATTGCATATTCCCAGTTTCCTATGGATGGTGTGTTCCATGCACGGCTGCAGAGCTGTGATGCTCAGTGAGCTTTGCCAGGACCAAGGAAGAGCTCTTGGGCAAGACAGAACAGACACAAGTCCCATGGGGGCTTCTTTGCCTAGATCAGGTGGGACTTACCCAGACACCTGTGCTGGGAACCTTTATCAGGAACACTTTGTCCATGACCTGCTCTTCAGTTGCTCTCAGTTTGGGTAACTTCTTTGCCCTCTGTCAGACCCCTTGTCTGTGACGTTGTGAACAGCGTGAGTGCTCAGAAACACCCAGGTGGAAGCTAGGGCCTTCCCCTAGAAACAAGTTGCAAGGTCAACTGCCGAAGACACTGTTCCCAGGTTCACTTTTGTTTTTGTTTTTTTTTTTTCAATTTGGGTAACCTAAGAATCTTAGAGAAACCTAAGTGTCTTTATTATTTTCATGTATAGATAGATATCATGCAGGATACACAATTGTAACTGGATTTTTTAGAGATTTTTTTTTTCCTTGCTTCAGTTTTGAAGAAAAAAAAAGACCCCACATGCCCATGCAGCCCAAGAGCTCAACTCACATAACGGGCATAAGGATCGTAGTGCCAAACGCCGGCCATGGGGTATAGGTAACTACCTCACAGAGGTCATACCTTCACTGCGAGGCGTCTGAGTGCTGTTTTTCCCCCAGGATGTGCTCTGCTTTCAGCGCAGGCCATGGACTCTGTGTGAGAGCTCCGTTCAGCAGCACAGCCCCTGCGTCGCTGTATTTGGGAGTTTGGAGGTTGCAGGACTGCCCACACCGGCGCCTGCTCAGCCCTTTGGCAGCCGGGAAGGTAGAAGCTGGCGTTTATTAGTTTATTTTGCTGCCTTTGGGCGCCGTGCAGTGCATCACATGCCGGCTGCCTGGCCACGCGGTGTGTTTGTGCATCCACACGTATACCCGGCACTTCATTTGCTGCTCATATATTTGGCACGTACGTCATTGCTGTGTAGCAAGTTATTCCAGTTTGTAAACGACCTATTGAACTGGGCAATTTATCTTCGGTTATCTAGGAGCCCAGCTTGGCGCAAATGAACTCCTGACCCTTGTTTTCATCAGCTGCTAATATGGGGATTACTAGGAGTTACTCAGCCGGGCCAGAGCAGCAGGCGCTGGCAGTCTGCTGGTGTCAGGCAGCATTTTTAGGATCAGATATACACTTAGCACTCCATAAAACACTGAAACTATCCCTTGCAGTACTTCAGTAGCCTGCACCCAAAAAACTCCTTGGACAGAAGAGTGTGAGTGAGTCTGTCCCTCTGGGACTTCAATCCTTTCTTCTGGGACTCTCATCCTCACGTTTGATGTCTATGTCTTTCTGTTCTAAAACTGTCAAGGCAGTTCCTTCCTTGCAAAGGCAGCCGGGGCAATGGATGCCACCATTCCTGTCTTTTTATCTGAAAATTATAGAAAACCTTTCTGCCTGAAAGCCATTCAACATCCATCATCCCCCAAGAATGCACGAACAGGATGTTCTGCAGAGGAGCTTTCTGTGCTTCCTCTTGGGGCTGACCCGTGGGGTCGGTGTTGATCAATATTTGCCTTCCCTTCCTCAAAGGGAAAAAAAAGACAGTGACTGTCTGGTCTCCAAGCTCCTGGATCCCATAGAAGAGTAGATCTGCAATCCAGTGAGTGCTTCACTGTTTTAAATACATCATAGTATGCAAAACAAGAAAGTAAATTGGAAAAGAGCAGAATTGTCTGTAGGTACAAACCTGCGACGGTTTGCCTCTTGCCCTTGAGCTGAAGGCTTTTTCTCCTAGCACCGCTCTTGCATTACACCTGCTTCATGTTCGTCATGCCCTGCACTAATGGTGCAGAGCCAAGTGTGCACTTTCTTGTCTCCACTTATCCACTTACCTTCCCTCACCTTCTGACTCTACAGTGAACATTTCTGCTATTTTTGCATCCCTCCTGGCCTTAAAACTCATTTCTAGCTTTCTTCTCTTTCACTTTTTTTTTGAAAGCATGTCTTTGCAAGAGGTGTTATTCATCCTCCTGCTCTCTTTTCACTACCTAACATTTCCCAGTGATTTTTTGTTCCTTAGCCCAAGGCTTTCTACTCCCAGCAGCAGCAAAGTCTCTTTGTATATGTGCTTTTTTTGCAGTTCGGCAAGCTGTAAGGCTTGTCCTGTCTGTGATGCTGCCAAACACAAGAGTAATAGTAGGAAGCTGAGGAATCTAAACCCTTTTGCTCCTAGGTGGGCCTCATGTTTGACTGTTTAATCTCCAGATGTTTCCTTTCCCAACTTTGGAGAAAAGGGGAAGCAGGTAGTCAGGTTGCCTGGTTTGTAAAGCTATTGGATGGAAAGACAGGTTTTAAACACCTCTGGATATGCAATTGAAAAATGGGGGTTCCCTTTCCCAAAGATGAGTGGTCTGAGAGAATCCAGGAGGTAAAATAGAAGCTGAAGGAACCCTGCATGGAAGACTGTGGATTCCAAACGGATGAAGATGCCATGACAGAGCCTTTGCCTTTTTTACTTCTCTCAATTAAGAAATTGACTGTAGAGTTCTGCAATGCTTCAATATTGATAATTTTGAACAAGGACATAGGGCCAGGGATCCAAAGCCTCCAATCTTCTTGGCAGCTTTGGTATCTACAAGAGGATTAGAGGAGCATCACTGTGTAACGGGATTATTTATAGCTTCCTTTCAAGAATACTCTTCAGAGAGCACCACAAATTCTCGCCTGAGACTGTTTGAAATGTCACCTTAGTGATCAGGTCTGTATACCAGTACTCTTTCAGAAAGCTTATTGCTTAAGGAGAGGCATTCCCGCTCACACTGCACACTGGGCAAGTGCTTGCTTGTAACTTGCAGAGAACCAAGGTTTTTGGACCAATTCCTTTTGGAAAGATCAAATGGGACAGACGATTCTGGCCAGGAAATAAGTGGTTCTCTCATTCCATGAGGGATGTAAAGGTATGGGATTGAACCTTCTGGTAATGATGGAGTCACTGACACAGGAACTAAGATAATAATTTTGGATTTTCTCAAGAGAATTTCCAACCTGTACGTGTGGAGCACCATTCCTTGCATGCACAGAGCCATTATCAAGACACCCTAGATCAGACAAGGAATTTAGGGAGAAATGGTCTTAGACTTCTTGTTTTCCTTAGGCTCTTGAGTTACTCTGGAGTCATCCACAGTGAAAGGCCCATAAAGGCCAGTCACTCAGAGGAGTAAGAGAAGCCACTTGCTTGCAGTAACAGGGAATTTTGCCAGAACTGGGTAGATGCTTCTTCCATTTATATATTAAATTATATATGGCTATATTAAGTTATTTATGTGTTGGGAACCAAAATGACCCTTTTAAAGCTTTGAAGTTGTAACAATAGAGGCAGTTTGTGGCTAGAAGTAACAAATTGGTTTTATTAGCCTAAGCAGGATTAACCAAATACTTGGCATTTGCAAGTTAAATGTCTAGCCCTGGTAGCATTCCCAGAAGGTATAAATAAGCAGGATCTAAAAGTCTTTCTTTAATTAAAATATTCTATAAGAAAAATAACACTGAGATAGATATCTCACTTCCAAGAACTTCATGTCCCCAAAAAACTAACAATAAAGTTACTATACTGAATTTCAGCAAAAGCTTCCATACTCATAGCAAAAATTCATTCTTAGCACAATTTCAGTAGCCCAAAGATGTCAAAATATGCAGGAAGATTTATTGCAGTGAATGTCTTTCAAGAAGCTCTGCACAAATTCCCTGCTATAATAACTTGGTTCACAGGAATCCCCTAAAGCTTCCCTCAGTGCACGCTCATGAAGGACAGGAGGGAAGAGGGGAAAAAATACGCTGGTCTTCCTGCTTTGGCTCTTAAAATAGACACAAATGGCAGAGTTAATGTTGACTTAGTGAAGATGAGACGTGAGCTTTCTGGACAGAGCCAGAAGCCAATAAACAGGGCAGTTTTGCGCTTCCCATCTGTCCGTCTGTCTTGCTCCTGCACAGTGCTGGCCCTGTCCTTGTCTTGGTTTTTAATCTGCAGGACCCTTCCATGGACAGCTGAGCTATACCTAGATCTTTTCTGCTGAATCTCTTTCCGATGACTTTAATAGTCACAGCCAGCCATCTTACGGAATAACATTATACCCTTCTATTAAATACCTAGTTACATACAAGAAGGATTGTTGTACATGGATGAAAAAATACTTCCTCATCTTAATTATACATTTTTTTTTTAAGGATAGCTTTAGGTCTTAGAGTAGTGGAAGGACCATAAGACAGGTCAATGTCCAGGGTCCAAGGTAGGTTAAATTCACAGATCTCAGACAGCTGACACGTCCAGTCAGTTTTTCTGCAGTTCAAGATCCTGTGCTATTTTCCCTTAAGATTTCTTCACATATGCAAAATGTACTGATAATCGCTGTAGCAGCTTTGATGACAAATCCTCTGACACTGCAACGCAGTGAAGGAACAAACCATCACAATGAATAATTTTGGTGTTTATTAGCATGTTGAAGTGTTTTGATTAATTTTGCTTTAGTGAGCCACAGACAAAGGAACTGTTGTATTACCTACCCTGCTCCTATCACTACTCTTTGCCCACTGAAATCTATCTTTGTGTTTAATTCCCCATAGGCAGGGCATGTTTCTAAAACCAGAGGTACTGTGGCAGTGATATTAATTAATAGGATACTGAAGAAATCCTATATAATCCTGTGATGAGTTTTGCTTCTCTGGCGTGTTCAGACTCTAGGATGACAAATGATCCCCAAGGAGGATAGGATATTCATGTTTTGAAGTGTGTAATTGTAAATGCCCAAGCTATCTATGATGTGACTTGTTCCTGTTTCCTAAGCAATAACACCCTATAATAACCTTAAATGACTTGGCCTGAGAGTGAGGGAGAGGACACGGACATGCGTCGCTTCTCCAGCTCGGGAAGCCCCTCCAAAGCAGCGCACACAGTCTGTCAGTCACACTCAGTTCGAGCCATGTAAACACAGGGTGTCTCAAATGATGCTAAATGCTTATGTTTAGCCAACTGAATCATGTCCTTTGTATTTAGGGAGATTTTATTTTTATCACAAACTAATGTGCTTGTATTAGAAGCATCTGTCTTCAGTGAATGCAATATTCTTGCAAGTCAGAGAGAAAGAATCTTGCCAAGATGCCTAAAAAAAAATCTCAGAACCCTGTTTGTGAGCAATGCGTGGCACTGAAACATGAACTGGAATTACAATCTTCTTTCTGATGACCAGACTGAAGGTGTTTGCACATCTGTACATTCATAAGGGAAAATTGGTATTTTTTGTGATAGAAAATGCTAGATAAATTTATGAGATAATTTTACAAGAACCTAGATAAATTGACATACAAGCATGGTCTAATAATCACAAAAAAGCACTTTTGTAGCCTTAATTGTTTTTGCATTAGAGATTTGTTTGAACAGAAAGCTTTGTAATAACTTTGAAGTAGAACCCCATAAAGCATACTGCCTTTTTTTTCTTTTTTTTTTTTTTGTGGTTAACCTCGAAGTTATATTATATAATGAGTCGTGGGATATGCCGCACTAAAATGACCAGAAGGGCTGCTTCTCTGCTGTGCACTTGTGCCTGGGCGCTATGTGCAGGCATTGTTGGCTCGGGAGGATTTGCCTGAGGCTACTGCCTGTCCATGCATTTGGCTTGGCACTCCGCGTAGCCCCTTCTCCCCTCTGTTTGAGAAGAAAGGTCCCTTCAATGCAGACTCCTCCAGCCCATCAGCATCTGGAAGAATTAGGAAGTTGCAATTTGGAAGAATGATCCTGATATCCTTATGGCTATTTTTCAAGATGACTACAAAATAAAATAAAACTGATAACAAGTGAAGGGGAGTCAGAAAAGGTAATTTGGTTTGCTGGAGTCTTCCCTGCTTCCCTCCCACCTGGGGCTCTGCAGGGAAGCACTAAGCAGCGGGATGCTTGTTCCTCCTGCCCTGCTCCATCAGTTCTTCCTGCTTAGGGAAAAAATCTGAGAGAATGTTACTAGGCTGTAATATAAATTGATCTTCATACTTCTCCCTAGAAGATGCAGGTAACCAAAGCAGTAGGAGTTGAACCAGCTTATAAAATTCATCAAATTTGGGCAAGTAATTCGTCTTTACTACAGCACCAAACCTTTGAGTCATTAACACCAGATTATTTTAGGAGCAGTGTTCACTGCTTCAGGTTCAGGTGATTGCTGAATGCAGTTACCTTTAAAGCCCCAGTGAACATTTGCTGATAAAATAGACATTATTTGTCCTTCAGCTTCCCTGAGCTCTCATGGACAATTAAGCTTTTCTAGATAGACACTGTGCCAGGATTTATCTCATCTTAGATGTTTATTGTACAGACATCTACCACCGGGCTGGTCTAGACTCATTAATGCAGAGAAATGAGCACATCTAGAGCATGATTCAGCTGACCTGCTTTAGACATCTGCAGGAGCAAAAGATGCATCTCCCTGCAGTGCTCATTTCTCTTCTGCTATAACTGACCTGAGGTGCTGAGTTTACTGATGTTACAAATGCAGTAAGCAAAGAAGAGAAAAGAAACACAGCTCAGAGAAATTAAAGGGCTGATGATTGCTTCAAAAAGTATAAACGTAAGAAATTGTGTGAGCATGCCTGTGACCACATATGTGAAACCTTGCTGCATCTTCTTACAGTGTCGATAGTCAAAATCACTCCATTTTATAGAATTTCTGATGTGACAGAGCTGAGAACTAGTGCCCCCGTCCATGCAGACAGATTCCCTGGGGATTCAGCCCCTGGGCAAGATCCACCTGGAAAACGTAGGTGGCAAAAACCACCAGGGTTCACACTGTGGATCCATCCATAAGCCTCATGCCAACGTGTGGGCTGTGCGGATTACAGTGTGCTTAGCAAACATCCTGTGGTGGCTTAGTCTGCCTGACGAGATAGCCACTTCAAAAGGAAGTTTTCACAGAGGTCTTTGCAGCCCAGAGGAGTGTGGCTGCATCTTGAGATGATGGGGGAGTAAAAGAGTCTGTTCTGTGCTGTGGTTCCTGTCCACCAGTGTTGTAATTAACTGCAGCAAAATCTTTGGGAAAAAACACATTCACCTGCACTGGGAAACACTATTTTTTCCTCTTTATTAAAAATGAAAAGTCAGTATTTATGATATCTCTGCATGCATGACTAAGGAGCAAGTGGTGGGGTAAAAAAGGGAGCTGCTTCAGGGAGCAGAGGTGGAAACTGGGAAAGAACATGAACTACCAGCAAGTGTGGTGAAAGCGGCCACACAGGCAAAAGGAACGAGCTTTTCCCGTGCATGCGCTCGGAGTACTCCGAGCGGGCCCTGGCCATGGCTACAGCCAGCGGTGGCTCATTTGGCTGAAGCCAAGTGGCCAAAGGAGGGTTTTCTGAGTCTGGTAGGCAACGGTAGGTCAAATAATCCGCCTTTCTGTCCTGCTACAGCGTCAAGAGGAGAGCTCGAAAACTCATGGCAAGAACCGAGTACATCAAAACAAAGTTTGTCACAGCCAGGCTGCTGAGCCGGGACCGTCACCTACCTACAGATGTGCCCACGTCCCACCACGGGGGCAGGCTCAGCTTAGTTCACTAGTCATGGCCTTGCATTTTCTCCTGGCAAAATAGTAATAATACATGTTAGGTTCAGCCTAGCTTGTTGGGGCATAGTAAGGGAGATGAAGGACCTGAGGCTCTAATTATTGGAGCATTTCACCAGAATACCAAACTTGTTCCTTGCAGGAGGGTGCAGAAGTCAGAGGTTTCCCTTAAACCCAAAGTAGTGGAATACTTCATGATGAGGCTCTCACTGTTTTATTTCCAGTTGTGGGTGCGCCGTGTTACTCGGCCTAACTAAATGTGCCCGGGCTGGACCGCGGTGGGTGAGCGCCTCTCCGTGAGGCTGCGGCAGGCAGGGCTGGGCTTCCCGCTGCCCGGCCGCTGTGGCATTAGATTAGATGTGCCCAACACACGTCCCACCGATCAGGCCTTGCAGGTGGGATAAGCACAAGGAGGTCCCACCTGTGACTCCCAGGGAAGCCTGGTATGAAGCAGGCAGTGAGCCGCGCAGCCGTGGGGCGTGAGGGGTGCTGGAGGCAACGCTGAGGCCTCAGGAGCTGCGCAAGGGCTGTGCGGGCAGGGACTCAGCTATGCGGGACTCCAGATGAACCATATGAGATGGGACACTCACCCTGCTGAGCCCTGAGCTGGTCGTGGCCACCGTTACCCCCCAACCTCTCCCAAGCCCCTCGGCTCCTCCAGGTCCCTCCTGCATGGCCCTGGGCGGGCTCAGGAGTGCTTCATGGCTGAGGGCCACTGGCAGCCACAGGGCAGCTGGGTTCTTGGGCCCTCAATAGCCCAACAGGGCCAGCCCCGGCCACCACCGAGCCCACTAAGGCCCAAGGGCCGGGCACTTCCTAACACTAGTGCTTCTGGCCTGCAAACGTGTAACACGAGGCCGTGAAGTGCCCTGTGTGGGCGACTGCAGGAATATCGGTGCCTTCAAACACGACAGCATTAGTCAGTGAGCTGGAACAGTGCGGAAGAGTGATCCAAGGATCACTTGGATGATCCAAGTGATCATCCAAGGCACAGCACCCTTAGGCACCTAAACTCCTCCTGCTCATCACAGACAACCGGTGTTGGGCTGGGACTGAACACAGGCACTACCTGAGCCCCGGCACGGGCTGGATGCAGGGCCAGTAACTCAACAGCGATGCAGGTTAGGAAAAAAATGATGTAAGTTTTAGATTTTATTCATTCATACAGTATTTACAGCAGTTGCTTTCATATTACAATTCTCTTTCATCTTTTCAGTTTTCACTTATAAAAAATTAACCAAATAAACCTTATATAACCAAATTTATCACAGCAGGTCTGGTTAATTTTCACAGTTACAGCGGCCATCAGGAACAGCACTCAAGTACCTACAAGTCATTCCCCCCAGCACCCTAAGCACGGAGCAGCCGTGCGGAGCGTCGCGCCCTGCGAGCGGGAGGTCGCGCGGAGCTGGGGAGCCGCAGCTCGGGACGCGGAGGCCGGAGAGCACCCGCAGGCCAACGTGCACATGCAGCGCTCCCTGCCATGCTGCGGGAGCCGTGCGCCGCGATGCACGCGGGCAGGCTGCAAGTTGGTGGCTGCGTCCTTCCCTCGCAACAGCTGGGGTTGCGCGCTCTCTTTCCTGTGGTTGTCGAATCCCAGCGGTAGCAGCATGCACTGGATTAAGGAGACTGCTGCAATGAATGCTTGTCTGTCTTTGGGTGACTGTGACAGGTTTTCTCATGTCTGTTGGAAAGTTCGCTCCCTATGACTGGGAACGGTGTTTGCAGTAACTTACCCTTAAGACTACCATGAAAAACAACATGCACTTTTTAAGGACTGTTTAAATAAACTAGCATGTTTAAATAAATTTCTGCCATCAGGCGGAGTAATCTACACTGGCAAGTTATCTGCAAACGGGACGTGCAGTCTCAAAGAGCGACAGCCTCTTACAGCACCCGGCTCTGCTCCCCAGGTACCGCAGCAGCGCTTGGTGCCAGTGTGCTCACAACTGGATCTTCACTAACTACTTCCCTGTTCTCCCCACAGCGTGCTCGTTTGCTTTACATTGGTAATTATTGCTGTTTTAGAATATGCTCATATTTCTTTGAGGACTTGTAGCCGCTTCCTGTTACAAAGTACAGTACATACTACGCTGAACATAGAAAACACAAGACTTAATTTCACATCGGTCTTGTACAATGGTGAAGAGATGCAGAGTAAGAGGTTATTCAGGGGAATCTGAGTTTCTCTTTAGGCATGAGTCAAACCCATAACCCATGTGCTAAAAAGCCACTGCCTTAGACATGAGCAGTTCTGTTAAGCAATTTAGCCCCATTTTTTTTTTATCCACTGACATTGGACATTTTCCAAACGCATTCCATACACTCTGCTTAGCACTACAAAAAAAAAAAAAAAAAAAAAGATTTTTACCTTTACCGCATTTGTCTCAAGGAGACTTTTGCTTTCATAAAAGAACACAAGCACACAAACCGCTTAAAGCTAACAGCCCAGCACAATCATAAGTACAACCCACAAAGCAATAGATGCTTTGTTAAACCTAATCATATAGCTTTAAAAAAGCAAATATACATAAGTCAAAAGTTGAAGCTTTGGAGGAAAAGAAACTGAAAACAATGTTAGCTATATGCTCATTACACTTACATAGCAGTAGCTGCATCTGCATTCAAACGTGTGTTATGTGTAAATAAATTTACAGTTGCATTATGTTTCTCTTACGCGCTTGGTCTCAAAAACTCCCATGTTTTGAGCTAAGCTTAAAACTCCTGTTTAGACTTTAAAAGCGTGTTCTTCCCCAGCTGACCGGCGGGTAACACAAAGACCGCACTGAGCCGTAATTGGAAACAGTGCTTGAACTCCATATGCTGACTTAGAGCTCACTGTTTTAAATGATACTTTGTTTTAATTAAACCCTCTGCTGTTCAAATTATTCTCTGGCTTCCTTCATTTGCAAACTAAGCTACTCAAAATGAGAGTGCAGGTAGCGTTTTTTTCAGTGGGAGATAAGCTCTGTGCACAGTCTCTATTACTAAGGATGCAAGAGCATACAGTTTTCTTTGCTTAAGGGTCTGTGTGGAGATAGTTTGAGAAAGAAAGGAGAAAATGATCCTGTTCAGTACTTTGCATCCATTCGTTCCCTCCACGTGACATGGTATATTCTACCACAGGACTCCAGTTAAGTGTGCAACTGAAATGCTTTTATTAGACTTTAAACCGAGAGTGCATACCAGCAGCATTAAACTAGTGCTAATGAAACACAGGCTCCCAGCACATTTGAAATCAGGTTGTTAATTTAGAGGTAACTGGAGCTGGTTCCTGCCCATGTGTGTTTGGCAACTGTGAAATCCCTGCAGTCAGTCTCTATCCATTTGCACCTTAGCCAGAAAAAAAAAACACTGGCAAATCAAAAGGCAGAATACTTATATGGTGGGTGGATAAGGTTCAGTGGGGCAAAGGATGGCAGCAAATACGGGTTTAGTAAAATGGCAGTTCACATGGGGAGTTCAGTCACGTGGCTTTCACTGACTTTTGCTGTTGTTTGTAGCCTCCAGGGCCCCATTCTGCTCTCATGGCAGGGAAGGAGAGGGGCCCACGGGCCCGAGCCCAACAGGGATGTGCTGGGTCTGGGTGCACCCCTTTTCTTTCCCAGCTGGTTTTTGCCCTGTGAGCTGCACGCAGCGCTCGGGAACTGGCCGCAAGCGCGCAGCCCGACCTCTTCAGCAACGCAAGGGCCGGCCCTGCCTTCATACAGCACAATTCACCCGCCACGTGACGCTGCCTCTAACAACCTTTCACAGCAAAGGTCAGTGCTACAGACCTGAAGTGCCCAGAGCATCACGACGGTCTCTCTGTCGTACAGGTAAACCCAGCCTGCTTCAGACACGCGTCTTTCCAAAGACGCTTCATGGGACATCTGTACAAACCACCGACCCGAAGTGGGTTCATAGGGGCTGGCAGCACCACAGCCTGCGGGGACACAGCCCCCCATGCCACGTGGAGCAGCCCATGGAGCGGGGTCTCCTCCCACCATAAGGCCAGGAGTCAGCGCGGGACGAGGCCAAGGCCTGGCGAGCCCCGGGGAAGCAGCAACGCGAGTGGGGGCACAACCGGCTCCATGCAGGGATCAAGGGCAGCACCCGGGTGTTTCTGTGGCAGGAGCGAAGGGCACCTCACAGGAGCGCTCCACTGCCCGCGCCGTTGCTGCGCGTCGTGCAGGCGCTGAACGCTTTGCAGAGGGGAAACCGGCAGGGCTGGGAGCAGCACCACTTCCAGGGTTTCAGCGAGGATTAGGAAGCACTTTTCTCGCTGCTTGGATTGATCAGCGCTTTGACCTCGCTCAGGGGCCCTCATGCAGGGGCTCCCCGCATTGCTCACTGCCAGCATTACGTGTGCTGGGGATGCCGCGTGCTCAGGATGGCAGTGGGACCTGCCGGGATGGGGGACGCTGGGCCACAGCAGCACCAGGAATCCCACTGCCCCTCAGAGGTGTCTGCAGAGAGTGCTGGGCTGTAAGGAGCTTCCCCGGCCCTGCCCCAGCCCTCCCACACCGAGGATGCTCACGCAGCGCTAGGACAACCCATCGCGCTGCCAGGAAAAGCAGGCGCTGGCGCCACAGGCAGAGCTTCCCCAGCACCTTTGCACATCCTCCACCTAAACCTGAAGCAGTTTTACTAGCAGAAACACGTACCAAGGAAGGCTGGAAACCCTTCGTGGCCATCGGGAGGGACAAGCGGGGTGCGGGGATGGGCCGTCCCGTCTCCCGAACACGGGCAACGCTCCCAACGGCACCTTTTGAAAGCACCTTCCTCAGGCAACTCAACAGGGAGCACGATCAGATACTGAAATATTCAGAGCTTACACATTTTAAAAGAAATACTGGTAAGCGGATGGTACTTCTGTGTCTGTGGGATCTGGTGGGATTCATTCCAGTTTTCGTGTTTCTGATGGGATATAGCATTTTCTGACAAAGGCACAGGTTTCAAATAAAACCAGCAACATTCAATTAAATATTCCAATAAAAAATTAATGCTAAATTTAGGCTTTATGTATTCCTCCCTTATTAACAGACTAGTATTTCTTTTTTTCCTCTGGAAAGGTTTTAGTGCAGTGGTTATATAGCAACAGAAAAATAAACTAAAAAAGGCACAAATTGTTTTGTGTTTTTTTTTTTCTCTTTCACTTTTGCTAATGCTTTTATATTTGTCTATTTTACTCAGGTTAATAAATCACCGAAAGCAGCAAGAAAATATTCTGCCCATTTCTGTACACTATACAACCCCCCCCCACCAACAGTACATTATTTCAGCGTCAGGAGAAATGTACAGCATAGAAAGACTTTTCTTTTAAAAAATATAGTACCCCGTAAAGCAGTTTTGCTAAGGAAACTCACCGCCTCCTGCTACAGCGCCTTCATCATCCTCACCCTTCCCATTATTGCTGGCCCGGCCGCCCGGGAAGGAGCCCAGGCTCCGCGGCAGCTTTTTGGGCCTTGCCGCTCCCATTTTTGCATCCCATGCGCTGCACCTCGGCCCGGCTGCCTCTTCCCTCCCCTTCTGCCCCCAGTTCGACTTGCCCCTTGGGCCCCTGCGTTGCCCTCGGCCTCCTTCCCGAGCGCTCCTCCGTACGCTGAGGCTTTTGTAGCGTTCCTAATACAAGCATGAGTAACATATGCTCTCCCCTTTCCATCAATTTCATCATGATAATCTGTTTTTCCCCATACACACAACATTTCACAGAAGAGTAACCTAACCCCAAACTAACCTTTTTTTTCCCCCTTGAATGTACTAACATAGCTGAATCCCTCCACCCACCCCAAATGAAGTGCAGCCAGAAATGTTTTCTTGTACCTCTGATACCACGTTTTAAAAGTTAAAACCTACTGATTTTTCTTCCCCAAGCCGTAACTCATGCAAAGTTACTGTTTGTTTAAATAAGTTATAAAAGTTGATATTTCAGGCTAGAAGAAGCTGTAGTCTTGGTTATTCTTTAGTTGGCAGGCACTGTACATACATACCGGGTACAGATGCATGCCGAATCTGCTTTGCATTGCTTTTTGCATTGTACAATTCACAAATCTGACATCATTAAAGCAGTTAATTACCTTTTATGGAAGGCTGCAGTGAGGCCATCTACATTTATCAAACAAGCAGCTGGTTAAGATAATAAGTACGTTTCCCCCACCCCGACCCCCCCGAACGCTATTATCTGTCACACATCGCTTCTCCGAAGTGTCGAGATTCCGTGTGCACATTAATGTGCAAATGTGTTGCCATAGGAACTGCAGCTTCCATTATGCCTCAACAACACCATTCAGCGAAAGCCGAAACGGGAAAAAAATTGTAATAACCAAAAATAAAAACAAAATGAAAAAAGGGAAAAAAAAAAAAAAAATCAAAGAACACACCCCAGAAAGGCAGCAACGAGAAAGTCCAACGCACATGCGGCGCCTGGCCCGGGCGTGCAGGCTGCGCGGGCCGTGGAGCAGCGCGGGAGATGCCGGGGTTCGCTCTCACGTCACACTATGGTACAATGGGGCTGAGTCCAGACGCTTCAAGTCTGCTTGCTGGCGTAGGAAGGAGGATGAGGATGGAGCAGTCACAGGGAGGGGATGCGCCGAGGTTCCCACAGGGTATTTGGCAGAATGAGGCACATCGAAAAAAAAGAAACAACCAAAAACAAAAAACCCAAAAAAACACAAACAAAAAAAGTGCAACGAGCGCCGCGGCGGCAGCAGTGCTATGTGGTCGAGTGCGTGCACGCGCTTCCTCTTCATGCACTGGAGCACGCGGGTAGGTTGGCTGGTTGGTTTTAATTTTCTTTTCCTCTCCACATTTTCTTTGAAAAGTAATAACCAGGAAATCAGGGCAAGACGAATGCATATTCTACTTACTGGTGCATGAGATACCGAAAACTGCATTCAAGTAATATTTCTGCGCTATTGCGAATGCGTCGCTATCTTATCTTACACCTGGAAGAGGGGACAAGAAGGGCTATGTACACGGGAGCAGGGGCGGCAGGCGCTGGCGGGACGGGTGCTGGGTGCCGCCCGGGGCTGCAGCGGCCCCCGGCCCCGCTGGCGCAGCATGCGAGGAGGCAGCGGGTGCCGGCATGGCCAAGCGGCATGGGGCAAAGCAGGTAGGAGATGAGGGGACGAAGTGAAGGAGCTTGGCAAATAAACAGCGACGAGAGAGAAGGGAGATTTATTATTTTTTGAGGGTAAGGAGTGGGAAAAGGAGAAAAAATATTTTGTGTGTGTGTGGGTGGGTGTGTGCGTTTGGTTGGGTTTTATTCTTCGCGCAGCTGCAGGCGGTAGCGGTGGTAGCGGAGCTGGAAAAACATCCTCTCTAGTAAGGAGTGCGTCATCCCCGGCAGGGCGTAATGTTCCACGACACCCACGTGTTTGAACCCCAAGGACTCGTAGAGCTTGTGAGCCGCCATCTTCACGGCCGTGGTTCCCAGCACGACGGACGAGTAGTTGTTGAGCATGGCAAACTCCAGCACTTTGCGGCCCAGGGCCTTGGCGATGCCTTTGCCGCGGTAGTTGGAGTCGACGGACATGCGGCGCAGCTCCACCGTGTTGTCCTCCTCGTTGCCTCGGGCCGCCACGATGCCCACCACGTTGCCGTCCAGGACGGCCACCCAGAAGCAGGAGCCTGGGGGAGACAAAGCATTGCATGGAGCCGCGGGTCGACGCCAGCCCAGCCGGGCATGCCCTCAGTGGTGCCCCCATGGGCACCACGTCCCCCGCTGAGGTGATCGGGTGGTGCCTGGGGCTGGAGACCCCGGGGGAAATGTAAGGGTGCTTCAGAGCATCAGGTTTCTGGAGAACAACCGCTACCAAGTGAGTCTGCGCACTGCAGAACGGGTGGATGACTTATCCCCAGCTCATATTGGAGCGGCATGGCCGGATAGCTTATCCTCACCTCATGACATGGGCAGCTGGGGACTCGCATGTACCAGAAGGGATCGCAGCAACTACATGGCTGCTCTCAGTCCAGCAGTGCCAACCTGGGGCTGCTCCATGCATCCCATCCGAGCCGGGATGGATGTGCCACACACCCCCAGCACCTGCTGCCAACAGGCGCTGCCGCTATCTAGGTCAACAGCCAATTTTTCGAACACCGGGACCCGTCTTGACCTATTTATCGTGGGCAGCTCAAGTGTCTCTTTGACGACACTGCACTGATAGCGCCACGCGCTCCTCTGGTCCCCAGGGCAGTTGACTGGGACAAGACACTGGAGGAGGCTGCGACCCCACAGCCCTTTCCCCTTCGCATGTGCCCCAGGCCATCCCCAAAGCCCCCTGCGCCTCACGGCTTTTCAGGTGAGCCCAGGAAGCTGCTGCCTGCGCCCCTCCGCTCCTGCCCTGCGCCTTGGCTTGCAAATAGCGGCTTGTCTTCCTAAAAGCCAGATATCAGCCCATTTCCAAGCCAGGCTCTAAACTGTTTCTTCCCACTTTAGTGATAATTCTCCCTTTTTAAGGAGCACGTCGCAGGAGGCACAGCTACGCTCGCGCAGCAGAACGCTTCCTGGAGCTGCAAAGCAGCACATTTATGGTATTTTTAGATCTTAAAACAAACAAATGAACAACAAGTCCCCCAAGTTTCTCGATGTTTGCCATACTGCAAGCTCCCACACTCCTCTTGAGAGGAGCAGCTCCTCCCTGCAACCTGCTAGCCCAAAGGTTGGGCTGGACATGGCCATTAGCGCCCATTCGCCCTGGTAGGCACCAGCCCTGTTGCAAGCAGCATGACTGCAAACCTGTGCTCCTCATTAGCTTTTACTTACAGCTTTAAACCTTAATTATAATGATTTTGAGTTCAACATGAAAAGAAAGAGTATCTGGCACATCTCCCAGTGTGTGTTGTGCATGAAACACTTATAATTAGCACCAGACAGGGCACATCTGCTCCAACAAAGCATGTTGTGTGCAGCTTCCATCCCCACCAGCGCCATCTCACCCAAGGACTTTTACCCTGCCACCGCTGGGTGCCTGCAACGCCCCTGAGCATCGCTGTTCTTAGCCCCATCCTCCAGACGGGCGCTGCGAGCCTGGGGCCAGTTCTGCCTGGGAGGACAGACATCTCTGCTGGGAGCTGTCCTGGCAGGTGTTTTGCTACTGACACCCTTGCAGGAGACGCTGAGGACAAACCTGCAGGTTTCGGCATGGGGAACTTGCAACTCAGCAGCTCAGCTCTTACTGAAATTCCTCGGGTTTAATTCTCTCAAGCTGACAGCCATCGCTGCTGCAAAGATAAACACAAACTCTGACAACTGCAAGTCCCTCTGCCCTTCCGGTCCTCCTGCTTCAACAGCACCACCTTGACCCTCATCCTCCTCCATGCTCTGCACATCCCTCATCATTTCAGATGTCCAAATCCCTCCTTCCTCTCACTCTGGTGCAAACTCCTCTTAGGTCCTCAGCCTGTTAGAAGCTCTCACTCACAGGTCTGTTCTTCCCAGACACCTCATGTTGAGTTCCCACTGCCTTCCTTGCTCTTTCCCTTGAGGATCTCCTCTGTCAAGAGAAGCCCTCACCAGTTGACTTGATCCCAGAGGACATCTCCTGTCTCACACACGTGGTCATCTCCAGCCCCTCATGCAGCTCCTTGAAAGCGCTCCCAGTTAAACACCGCTTAGTCCAGGCTTCCCTGTTGAACATGGCCTTACTGTAAGCTCTCCCCACACAGCTTTCCTACTTTCCATCTCACTCGTCCTCCTGCAGTCACCGCCTGCCCTCCAGAGCCCAGCACCCTGTGTTGCTTACCAGTGCCAACGACTGCCCAATGAACACACCCCACAGCAGGTTGGATGCCACCATGTCCCACCGCTGCCCACAGACGGTGGGGAGCCACAGCAATTCCTCACCCGGCTCCCCGAAACACAGGGACACCTCCAGCCACCGAGGGGACCACTGAAGCCTCCCTCTCCCACACACCAGGTGTTCAGACACCCCCACTGGGGATGGGAGTTGAGGATATGGGTATTGGTCCATATCCACAGACTCAGGCCCAAGCTGCCTTCACACACAGGCCCTTTGCCAAGTGCAAGTTCAGGTCTTCTTGCTTGGGGAAGGACAACCCCAGCTGTTACTAAACAGAGTCTTCTCTACTTTTCACCTCTTTGCAATGCTCTGCCCTAAGCCCTCCAAAATCCTCCTCCCACGCCAGCTGCCCCAGCATGCCAAAGGGAAGGGGAGCCCTGGGAGTACAGAGTGCACAAAGAGCCCATTGGGACCACCACTACGGGAGACCACCTCGCTCAGCTCCTTCAGACCAGAGTTTGGGCTTTAGCAGTGCACAGCTCAAAGCTGTAATAAAGCACAAAGTGGTTGTGAGTTGCCTGAACAGCAAGGCATTCGGGGGCTGTTCATGGATTTAGTAAATTGCCCGATTTTTTTTACAGTGTCTTCTCCCCTTATCTCCAAGGTGGCCAGCCTGACAGGCCACCCGTTACAGCCCAGCTACAGGGGACACCGTTCACAGATGCAGGAGACGAGCTCCAGAGCGCAACACTTCTTCCTGAAAAGGCTGGGTAAAATATTGCCCCTGTCTACCATACAATTAGGCTTCAGCTAACGAGGCACAGGACAAACGCGAGTAGATATACGAACACCAGCGTGAGTTTTGCATGATTAGGTTAGTAGGGCCTGTGAGTGTAACGAAGAGATGCCCCAGGGGGATAAACAGGACTTACAAAATGCATTGGAAGATAAAACAAAGCCAGGGCTCCCTTATCTGTTGCCTCCTTAAAGTTATTTCAAGTATCTGGGATGGCAAGAGGCCAACTGCTCTATCTTATCTTTCTACACTCCTCTGTGGGGTGTCTGTCTTTCAACAACCTCTCTCCATACCTTGGCAAACTACACCCCCTTGCTAAGCAGTAACCTGAACCACGTAGCTGTCCATGGACTCAGCTCCACCACTGTGAAGCTTCCTGGTCTGAGAGACCATCACTGGAGACACATTTTTATCATGCACAGAAAGACCACATGCTTTATCGTGCACAGAAAATCCAAGGCGACTGCCAAAATACATCCACACCGAAAGGAAATTAACCTCAAAGGGGTGAATGCAGCCCCTGAGGTGATGGTGCACAGAGCCTGAAAGCAGCAGGGCCTTCTGCCTCTTTGAGCTACCACGACTGCTCCCGCACGTCTCCGCTCCTGGCAGGAGCTGCTCAGCGCTCCCCCACGCAGCCGACAAGGATGGTGGGTGAAAACAAACTCAATTTATTTTTACTGCAAATTCCTCACCACCCTTTGGTGAATAAAGGGCCAGTGGGTGGATGGGTGGAAAGACTGGAGCCAAAAGCAATAGCAGAGAAGACTGGTAAAGGGGGGTAGGGAACAAGATGTCAGCCTTCCCCATCATCACAAGTCCTACGTGATCAAATTTAGCTGCTTCCTACAGCTCTTCCATGTCTTTTCACAGGGTTCAACTACTCTGAAAGCACAGCTTTGCTCCTTCTAGTACCTACAACAAAACACGCGTTCTATGGATACCTTTAAAATACACAGTTTTCAATTAAATTCCGCCTGGACTCTCACAAGAGCAGGCCAAGCTCTGGCAGAGCCGGATGCAGGCGCTCTGGAAGCAGGCTGACAGCCAGCAGACAGCCCCACGCGGCCCTCGGTCTGCTTGGAACGTCCCAGGACCCTCATGTTGGAGCAGGGAGCAGCCCAAGCGCCGAGCCAGGTGGGAACTCATCACTCCTCTCGGAGCTGGATGGGCTCAGACCGGCTCCTGGAACCAACGCGGAGCACTAGTGATAACTCTGTGGGGGTCTAGATCCTCTCCCGTCGGAAGACGTTTTCAGTGCGAGCTCAACATTTCTGAATAATCTCCTCCTTGAAGCAGATCGTTATTCCCCCTCTCCTGTGGAGGGGAACACTTCTAGCTCCCAAAGCCCTGGAGCTGAGCAGTTTTTCTCCTGCACTTGTACTGATTTTCATTGCATACAGCGTGTGCTTGGGTGCATGCAAGCTGGTTTCAAACACTCTTCTCTCTCCTCCAGCCTGCTGAATAAATGAGAAGCTGACAGCACCGAGCAGGTGCTGCCAGCCTGTGCTCTGATCAAAATGAAAGAAATTCTCCTCCTTTCAGAGACAGTGACTTTCATGGTTCCTTGTAACATGTCATTTCCAGACAGACAGGCAACTTCCAAAGGCAGCATCCCTTTAAGCATGTTTTCCATGGATTGTCATTTTCAGCTCTGCTTTATCCTGTCGTAGCTGCACAGATGTGAGCAATTCCCTCCTGGCTCCAAGCTGTCCAGTGTGATATCCTGAGAGTGCCAGCCAGACACACAGCCGGTGGGGCCAGGCGGAAAGCTGGTGGCTACAGCGAGGAAAGGAAGCTGATGCCACCCAAGATTGGCATTACGTGGCACTCCTGCTAGGCCCCAAAATTAAAAATTGCAACAGCGTATGCCCAAAAAGTGTGGGTCTGCAAGACAGGAGGGGACAGAGGCTGCCCACGGCACTGCACGTGTCTGTGGGCATTTGCTGGAGGCAGCAGGAGAGCCTCAGCTCACTGTAGTGTTCTTCAATCAAAGGTCTTCCTCAGACTACAAGGTATGGGCAGGGCAAAAGGACAATAACTGGCCCCTGCACTTTCCATAGGACAGGGCCTGTAATTCCCCATGTCCCTCATTCCTTCATACCTGCATAAAAGCTTGCCCAAACTGACAGGCTTGCTAAGCCTCGTTAGCAGGACTCAAATACTTGAAAACTGCTCCCAGGATGCACTGTCTGCTGTTGGACCATGACACAGCCAACACAGCAAAAACCCAGACAGAGGAAACGCAACACGCTGTAACATCATGAAGCTTTAAAGACTAGCCCTTGGGATCCCATATCCAGCCTCTTGCACCTTCCGTTGCTGTGATTCGGAGCAGATCAGCAGCCCTTTCTGCAAAGCAGGGGCAAGACAAGCACGGCAGCATACAGGGAGCTGAATGGGGTGTCAGAAACTAAAGCCCAGGGCTGCAGTATTATTTGTTTACAGATGACCAGGTAAGAAGCCCCCAGGGTCAGTGCATCTCCTCTCTTCCTGCTAGTTATTTATATATAGCTTAAAGTGAGTGCCAGGCAGTACCATGGCAGGGAGCAGATGGAGAGTCCCTAGACCCCGCTCCACGAGTTTCTCATGCTGAGCCATCCTGACCTCTTCTCCCATACGGGGTTTGAAGAGGGAATAAAGCACTTGCTACTTGAGGCATTTCTCTCCCTCCTTCTCCTCCATTCTCCGTGAAATGAAGGACAGAGCAGCCAAGTTAAATCAGTGTCAAGAGAGCAGAGGCTCTTCTGGGGCTGTAAAATGCCTACTGCTGGTTTTATGAGTTTCAGGTCTTCCTTTGGTCTGTCTGGAAATGCTTTGGGTGCAGAGACTGGCCAAGGACAGAGACAGTAGCACTACCAGCATCGGGCTGCAACTGCTCAGCTGGCCTGGACACAGGTTTACCCATTCACCAAACACATCATGTCCCTTCAACCCCATCATTCCCTGCTCCCATCACGTCCCTTCACCTCCATCCTTCTAGGCGTCCCTGCTTGATCGGGGGGGCTGGACTAGATGATCTCTAAGAAGTTCTGTGCTCACATTCCCTTCACCCGCATCCTTCTCTGCTCGGCCAGCGCGGGACACCAAGTGCCTCTGCCAAGAGAGGTGCCATCACACACTGATGGGGAGGCCAGCCCAATGAGGGCACCTGCACACACAGGCAGCACGAGAGGAGAGGGACAGTTTGGGCTCCATCTACCTCTTCTTCCATCCTTACTACCCTCGCAAGTTGCACTCACAAGCCCTGGGAAGACTGTCACAACTGCTCAACCCCCACCATCCCCCAACCCTGGGGAACTGCCAGTGCCTGAATTTTGGAGGACCTGCTGTTGAGTCCCACCGCCTGGACCCCCACGAGCTATTAAGGACCATGCTCAGCATCAGCATATCGTGGCTTCGTTTCCCAAAGGGGTTTCAGTGCCACAGAGCCCAACGTGAGCCCACAGGTGCCTAGGAGAGCACAGCAAAACCCCTGGACACTTTCAGCACATCGCAGGGACGGGCTTTGGATGAGACAGGGAGAAACAGGGGAGAGGCGACAGAGAGGGTAAGGGTAGCAATTCTAGCACATTAGAGGGTGCATTACTGAGAAGTGTTAACAACTGGGCTTTAAAATTCTGTGTTGGGGTCTTCTTGTCGACTGTGGTGCACCTTGAAAGGCAAAGATTGCAATAAGATGAATGCAAAGCAGCTGTCAGAGAAAGAGCTGCAACAACAGTTATACGGGATTAGAAACACCCTGGTTATCAGGGCACATTTAGAGTTGATGCATCAGCTCTGCTCGCTGCTGCTGAGAAAGAAGGGCAAGAAACTGCCAAGGTGGCCATTGCACTCCACCTGCCAAGTCATCAGGAGAGCAGCTTTAGAAACCAGGCCGCTGCTGTGGTTTTTTCATGGGGGCAATTGATATCAATCAGCAAGGAATTAGCTTAAAAGGAGCGGATAAAAACTAGAATATGCGACTTGGGCCCAGCATTATCCTCAGTGCTAACTGTATGATTACTCCCAAACCTATGTGGCTTGCTAAGCAAAACAGACTGATCTGTACAAACTGAGAGGGGAAAAAGAAACCAATCCACTATTTAAAGTATTTTCAGAGTAGATATTCTCTATGCATCCAAAATCCTCCCTAAGCTTATAAATTGCAAAGTCAGACCTTAAGTAAACCAATACTCGGGAGTTTAGACTGTTCTTCAGTTGAGAGTTGAAAGGGGAAAAAAAAGAAATCAAGCTCTTCTGAGAGCTAAGCTAGGCTGCATCCTTCCAGTAAGGGTTTCAGTTTCTCAGTAGCTAAATTAGTTTACAAAATAAAATGTGTTGCAGGTAATTTTTAAGCCAGCTCTTGGAAAGTACACATTGCTAGCACTCGATCCCCTACTTCCACATCATCTCTCGCTATATGGCTTTATTGCTTTCTGAACTTATGCATGTTCCTCTTGCAAATACTGAAAAACGGAAAACCTAGAATTATCAGATGTTTTAGAATTCATTATTTACTGGTTTTCTTTTACCTCATATGCATTACTGTAAAAAGGCTCTGAGCAATAATCATCAAATGCCTTCATTCTAGCTTAGCACTTGGCCTAGACATAAATCATATGGGGCAAATGGATAGAACTGATCTCCTTTTAGACATCTATCATTACTTATCTGGTCTTAATTTAGCCTAGACTCCCTCGTTCAATAGAAGTGCCTGTATCTACCCTGGTATTTCACCAAAACCTTCACAGCAAAGAGAAAACTAACATTACATTTACTTAAGGTTAAATAATAAATGGAACTCTGATCTCTACAAGGACTTCTAAGGAGTTTTATGCTTCTCTAGCAGAGGTCACCAAGCTTGAAGGTGAGTCACGCTCTGGGAGGGCCCCTCTTCCAGCTGTGATCATAGCAAAACCCAACACAGCTCATTGCAAACAGTTACTATTAGCCAAGAAAAGGAAGGCAAGAACTGCACTCAGGATGTTAGATACACACTTAGGACTGAAAAAAACCCATGCATGCAAGCATATAAAAACCTGTATTCACACAAGCTCTTTAAATCAGAGCCAAGCACAGCTTCACTTTGCAGTATATAATACCCCCACGCTTGCGTACGGGCTGCCACAGATGCTGACTAGCTTTGCAAACAAGGTACAAGCCTGTCTTTCATCCAGTGAGGGGACATGGACCTCTCTTTAATCCAGGGAGGTGACATAAAAGGGCAAAGGGAAAGTTTGGAAATGTCCTGCTGCACGTCCCAAAATGGATGCACGTTTTCAGCCCCAGCATGCCCTGTAGCATGCCTTGATGATGCTCAATGTGTTTCTTTCCCCTTGTCGCATTAGAAGGAAATGCTCCTGCTGCCTTCACAAGCCCCTGGGTGAGGCCTTCAGCTGATGAGCAGTAATTATTAAAGCAATTTTTATAGTGTGTGGGCTCTGACCAGCAACATCTGACCGAGCGCAGCATCAGGACAGCACCTCTGCTTGCCCCCCGGGGGAGCATCACGAATTCAGGGACAGGGAAATGCATTTCACCAAACACTGCACAGCAAAGAGAAGTCAACCTCATACTCTCCTAAAACCAACAATAAATACAGCTCTGACACACTAAATGTCTTTCTGCAGATAACCCGAGTTACAAGAATCCCATCTAGCTACCAAATCAGAGCTCCTCAGCCTCTAGCTTTCCATCACATTAATGCAGTGAAATACCACAGCCACGAAGAGTTAGTTGCTCTGAAACTACAGTGAAGAATTGATTTCTTAGAGTAGAAGGAAAAACTATGAAAAGGTCCAAGGCACAGATTCAGTAAAATCAATAAATATTTCTTCCTACTTCTATGTAAAAAATGCAACTTCCATTTAGACAATGCCAAGAAACACGGCCTTTCCCTTGGAAAGGGGTCTTCTGTGTGCCTGTGACCCCCAAACTACAGGTAGACAGAAGACTTCAACTTGCAGAGAACACAGCTTCTGACCAGGAAAACACATTTGTTTTTTCAGGCTTTTTCCAATAACAGGAGAAGCCTCTCAGTCTACCTGTGCCATCCTTCCTTAGATATCACCTGCCTCAGACTAGTCCCTTCAATGCCTCACAGCAGCTTCATACTCCTCTTGCCTACAGTCTTCTTTTTCTAGATTCACTGCAAATATCCAATCCCTGGGGAATGGTTGCATTTACACCTAACAGTCAAAGTCAGCCCTGGGATAGGGTTTTCTTCCAGCTGTTCCACTTGCTTGTGCCACAGAAAAGCGCTTTTTCACCCCCCACACTCCAGAGAATTATGTTTCAGGGACAACACAAACAACTCGGGCAAGGTTTCATTCTCTCATGTAAGTCTTGGAAACAAAAAGCCTTTAGAGAGCCCGAACATTGCTCAGGTGATAGACTCATGACACATTCCTTCAATTTAAACCTTCAGCAAACCAATGCCACGTAAAGCCAGAGCAATGTCCCAGTGAAGGAGGTGCATCCACACCTGGATGCTCACTCAAAAATGATGTGCTGCTCTGTCTCGCAGCACATTAAGGCAAAAGTATCTTGGGTGTAATTCCACCAAATTCTACTACATCCAGGATGAAAGCAGCACATTTTACTCAACATGGCATCAAAGGAGAATTCTGCATCCACAAATACAGGAACATCTCTCAGGTGAAGCACAGAGATGGACCTGCTGTGGATGACGATGCATTAACATAAAATCAAAGTTACATGTGTAAATCCCTCCAGCTCAAAACAAAGCCCATGATCCTTGTTGCTGCACCAGAGCATTCCAGCCAAAAAGTCACACCACAAACCACTCCAGTTATTCACAGACCTCCTATGCTGATCATCCACCAGCATCACTCACCCGACATCCCTTCGAGTGCCCTAAATACAACCACAAGGTCTCAGGATCTGAACAAGAAGTGTAAAACAACCAGTGGAGCAACCAGGTGATGCACACAGGGGGGCGACATGTGGGATCCCATGGGCAGCCCGCTCAGAGCTAGTGCAAGCAACTACTCCTCTGCCCTGTCTTACTAACACGCTCACAGCTGCTGAAAGGGGATCACCTTATAAACATGAGCAGCCCCTTCAGCAGCCTTAAACAGGCGATGCACAAATCCACGTGGATATGGGCGGGGAAGTGCAATATTTTGGGAATTTGGTGGATTTTTCCAAACAACAATAAATGATGCTAACACAGGGTAAAGTGAATTAACTGCCAGTACCTGCCACAAGCAGGTTCCTAGATCAAA
>JAUBNY010000359.1:4085646-4096630 GCA_032275445.1 Crypturellus soui | reverse complement strand
TAAATACAACCACAAGGTCTCAGGATCTGAACAAGAAGTGTAAAACAACCAGTGGAGCAACCAGGTGATGCACACAGCGGGGCGACACGTGGAATCCCATGGGCAGCCCGCTCAGAGCTAGTGCAAGCAACTACTCCTCTGCCCTGTGTTACTAACACGCTCACAGCTGCTGAAAGGGGATCACCTTATAACCGTGAGCAGCCCCTTCAGCAGCCTTAAACAGGCGATGCACAAATCCACATGGATCTGGACGGGGAAGTGCAGTATTTTGGAGATTTGGTGGATTTTCCCAAACAAAAAGACAACAATAAATGATGCTAACACAGGGTAAAGTGAATTAACTGCCAGTACCTGCCACAAGCAGGTTCCTAGATCAAACAACTCTTCCTCTTGATGCTCCAGTTTTCCCCAAGACCTTATAAACTTATCTCACAGGCACAGACAAGCGCGCACAGCAAGCCCAAGAGCATCTTGCTCCATCACTGCATTGCCCATCCAGGCCACAGCCTTCCTGCAAAGAACAAAACATTTGGAGCCCCTCCGAGCTCCCAAAAACAAAGGATTTAAGCACATGGTTAAGTTAAAGCAAACGCTTCACTGAATCCTTACCTCACTCTGAGTTCCAGCCCTGTGAATGTGATTTTTTTTTAAATTATTTTTAAGAATTCCACTGAAATCCACTTTAGCTGTTTGAGTTTTCCCTCCACTTCTTAAGAATCTCCTCAGATGCTTTGATTCTTTTCAGAGCACTGGTGGCTCAAAGAAAGCCCTGGAAAACATGATCTGGGCTTAGTCCTCAGTGAAAATCACTGCCTGAGAGGCACAACTCTGTGCTCTTCACTGCTCATCTACAGATTAAAATTGAAAAAAAAAAAAAAAAAAAATCGAACCATATATTTTCATAGCTGTTAAGCAAATCTAATTGACTTTACAGACAGCAGAAGATTGAAAAGGTGTTTTAAACAGTTTGGATTCTTAAAAAAGTCACCTGAACTCTCATTACTATCCTTTTCTTAAAATAACTTCTCCATCCTTGCTTGTCTCTTTCTTAATAAAATCCATCACTAATGATGAAATTCCAGCACAAGTGACTTCACCCAGACATTCACGCGGGAGACAGAAAATTGTTGTTGAGCAGACAGAAGCTGAACATCTGACATCCTTTCATTGCTCTGCTCTCTAACTAACCGTCATCTAAAATTGGTTAGTGCTTAAAAATGGCAGGTGCTCCAGAACAGTCTATTTTCAAAAGCTTCTCCTTGCGAGCTCTACTACTTACATTATTTTAAATTTAAAGACTACATATTTAGGTCTTCCCTGGATTCCCACTAGAAGTGTTACACCGTGTTTCTGATGCCGTTAGCTACTTCCAGGGAGCACGAACAGATTTGGCACCTCCAAAAAAAGAACAAAAAGCCCTGATCTCAGCAATTTTTTTTTTCCTCCTCCTGTGCTCTGACTTCAATAGTGATTTTATATATCCTATGGAAAATTGAAAGAATGAGTTTTCTAGAAACAGCCATGCTGGAAAAAGATCAACGTATCACGTTGTCCAGAAACATCCGAGCGTGACATAGGTCAGATCCTTAGACAAGGTGCTAAAAAATCCATTGCTAGAAGTCCATTTGCCTTTAGGCGAAACATTTTCTCCCTTCACCACTGACACAGATGTTTATGCCCTGATGCATATGGGTTTTAGCTTCACAGACATAATATTCTTGTACTGCTTGGTTCTTTTTTTTTTCTACCCTTGTGATTCTAATTCCAAATATTGATCAACAAAAATAATGCTGCTCAATGTACAAAATATCTCATAACAGACTAAGTAAAAAGAAGCCCTGGCAGAAGGAAATTTAAAAAGGGAGATAAATACAAAAGAATTAAAAAAATGAAGGGGAGAGGCCAATGAGATAAACACAAAGAGAGCTAGGGGGTCTGGGAGCATCCTTGGAGATGCTCTAAGTGACTAATGGAATTAGGTCTAAACTAGATGAATCCACTAGGGAAATTCATTACAGGGATGGATAAAAGAGCCCAGCAGAATTCAAAACGAGAGAAAGAGCAAACACTGAAGTTTGACACAAGTGTGAAAGTGGGAGATGATTTGAAGATCCAGTGCCAGAACTAACGGGCCACTGAGTCAGAAGAGGAAAAACATCTATTAGCAGGGCTGGCGCAGGGACCACGAGCTGCCACTCTGCACAGCAAACGAACTCGCATCCGTGAGGCTGGTTTCCCAATGAGGACTCAAGCACATTGACAAGACGGGTAAGAGCAGCTTGTATAGCGATCGGTGGTAATCAAGGATGAGTCTAGGCAAATAGCCTACTTGCTTAAAAAAAAATACATAAACAAATGCACTTTTTGCCCATTCAAAACAACTTACAGACTTGTCCTTTTTCCCATCTTCAGATGGAAAAAAAGGATGCATGTATACCCTGGATGAGCCCCAATCCTGCAAATGGCTCATCCCATGGACCTAATGAGCACAGAGACCAGAAACTGGGCATCCCTGTCGGGCCCAGCAGACACTGAATTGTGCCAGACCCAGGGCTCCAGCATCACAGAACGCAGGGTACTTGCACAGGAGGGCAACACACATATGTTGCTCAAGGGTCTACCCCAAGCAGCATGTTGTAAAACATACCTGGCTCTAGCCTTATTTCTTAAGGAAGTCTACAGCACCACCAACAATTTTGGTTCAGGCTGAAGAAAGCACCACATTCAACCCTAAAATAGAGATTTTGGGGTTGCACATTGCAAAAAAAAAGTCAGAGGAAAAAGCAAATCTGCTTAGTTTGGATCAAAGCTATTTTCCAGCTTATTTTCTGTTTCCGGAACTGAGAAATCATTTTCTTATAAGACTTCTGGTTTTCAGTTCTTCTATTTGGATAAATCCTAGAAGCAGCCCACAAATTTCAAGTGACAAAAACATTACTTACAAGGTATCATTTCAAGCAGTATACACTGATGCAAGACTAATGCATTATATTTTTATATTAACTCTCACATTGTTGCAAACCAATTTTCAATAGCAAGATCCTACGCATCTCCTTAAAAATATACCCATAATACATTTATTCTGCTATCAATATCAAAAAAACCACTTCTTATTTTTTTCAATTCCCAGAATCACATTTCACAACATCACCCCGCTTGCAGTCAAGCTGTGGGAGTTCCAGGTCAAAACTGTAGAATTATCCAGTGAGAAATGACCCTTTCAACCTCTGAATGAAACCTCTGTCGAACAGCTATAGATGACAAATGAGCAATACACTTGCATAAATAGTTAATTGATTGCTAGGGTTCACCGAGTCAATACATGGCTTAAAAGGATGGCTCAAAGCCATCTGTAACAGACACTGCGGCTTATACCTGTCTATAACTTGACTAATATCAACTGTTCCTGAGGCGCCTTAATAAAAGGCCTGGCTGAGGCTTCTTGGTGATTCTAGTCAGCCCTTGTCAGGAAAAGCTCATCACCACCGCTGGCTGCAACCGAGATCCGTGAGCCTCCCAGAGCGGGGAGGAGGGACCTAGCACCCCGCTCTGGGAAGCTCACGGATCTCAGCCGCAGCGCTGCACTGGAAGCCACGAGGGCGCGAGCCCCACGATGCTCAGATGTGAGGAAGTCAAGAAAAACATCCTGAAAGCGAGGCCATGCAGTCAGCTTATCACATACAAAACCGTTTTTTTTCCCAAAAAAATATTTAGAGGCCCTAAGGTGCAGATTGATACCGACTGAGCATTTCTAAAGTATTCATGGACCTGCCAGGGCTCTCTGTGAGGAACTGGCCCTAATCACTGATGCTTTGGAAAAGTCCTAGGTGGTGAAATACCTCTAGTGCTTGGGAATAAGACTTGCAGCTCATGCTCTGAAATTCAAGAACAACTGTCACAGGGACGCAGAGCTTTAAACTTCTACAAATCTTGCCACGATTTAAATACCTAACGTTAAGCCTAAGTTTAGACTATTGTGAAAATCCTATCCCAAAACGTACTTCTGAGTAATTTTTTTTTTTAATCTTGGCCATTACTAAGAAAGCGGCTGACAGCAGGAAGAAGAACTGAACATAAAGGCTGCATTAATTTGCATTTAAGCATCAGGAGAAAATTCCATGCTCCCTCTTAGGGTTTATTCACTGAGACTGTCAGAAGAAAATGGACATAACCACACTATCAGAAACCATCCAACACGGAGAAAATCTTAAAAAATAAAAATTACTCAAAGGCAGATCAAAGCAGAATGCCGATCAGGCTGATTAAAACACCACTGCCAGGCTGGTAAGTCCCTGCACTGCTCGTTGTTGCAGGCCTTAAGAAATTAACTGCATCTAAAAAGCTACTGATGTTCCATTTACTCAGTGTATTACTTGTATTGCAGATTACTTAGCACCACTCACTTGTGCCGGGGTTATTTAAAACTCTAATACCTGCATGCAGAGCTTGTTGTGTTTTCCGAAGCATCACATCCAGCCAGCCATGGCTACTAATTTAAATACTGCTGCATTAACTGACAATCGTGTCAATTATAGACTACCTTTAGAGCGAGTTCCTTACTGCGTGGAAAAAAATAGGCTACATTACTCTGCAGAATTTACTATAAAATGCATTTTAATTTAATTTTCACATGGCAACTTGCCAAAGCTGAAGCGCGATCTATTTTTGGCTTGCGCATGTGCACACCAAGGCACAGGCTTGTGCGTGTGCTCCTGTTCCAGTAACAGCCTGCAACTGAACGTGTTCATCCCCTTTTTGCATAGGATGCTATCCTGAGGAAGCGCCGGGGTATCAGCCCTGTGTGGACACAGAGGGGTCTGGTGCTCTGCAAGCGTGGCCCCAAGCACAGGGTGCCCATGGGCAAGCGCTGGTGGCACCATGACTGAGCAGGATCTGCAGGCAAAAGGAGAGGCTCATCCGCAAATGAAACAAGCCGACCACCCAACAGGCCCAAATTGTTTCCAGGGAGGTGAGTTTTGGGAGAGGGAACCTACCTTAAAGATACTTTACATGATCCAAAGGAAAACCATAGATATATTTTGGTCAACCACTAGTGATGGATAAAATATGCCCTTAACTTGGCAAAAGGGGAATTCCTTTTCCTAAAGCTTCCGAAAAAACACAAGACAGACACTGACCGTGAAGAGATGTTGGGAACTGCTAATCGCTGCCACCAATTGTTTGCCTGGTAGGAAGCTAGTGTCTGCAGTATCTTCACAGTTATTACTGAATATATTTTCCCCTATAGGTTAGAACTCTCTAGACCTAACCATGCAGGGACTCTGCTCTGCAGAGCCCATTGCCCTCAAGCGCTTCCCTGAGCTGCAGGGAGGTGCCCTCATGGGAGATGTTTGCAGGAGGGCCCTCAGCTGCCCAAGGAAGAGACCCATCACTGTGGTGGGGACAATGCAGTACTCAAGGGCCTGAGATAAGCTCCTAGCCTGTCCTCCAGGCTTTCTGCCTCACTGATCCAACACCAGGCCTTCCCATAGAGCATGCAAGGAGACAAGCATGAGAGAACAGGATTCACAGCAGCCAGCTCAGGAGTTTGTCAGGCCCCTGAGGTCAGCTCGCTGCAGAAGGCAGTGAGGAACACTTGGTAGATGCCTCAGATTCCTGCTGCCTCTCGGGCACTGACAACCTGGACGGGGCCTGGGAAAACACCTTCCTCTAGGGACAAGTAGCAGCTGGGGACAAGTAGCAGCCCTGGGCTCTCTCCTGGGGGCAGGTAACCAAGCCCTCCCTTTGCAGGATGAGCAAGAGCAGCTCCACTCTGCCAGGACAATGTTATCAGCGGCAGCCTCCTTCCCCTTATCTGGTGGCTCAGCTGCCTGCACCTTACCCAGAATGTGGAAGAACTGGGCTCCCGTGGCCTCCGCCGCCGCAGGGGATCCAAACTCACCCTGTCCCCGCTTCCCGTGCTGCAAGGAGCCAACCCGAGCCAAGGCCTGCTCTGCAGGCTGCTCAGTTCAAGCAAGAGCTCTGCCTCAAGCCCTGCATGTGCCGGGGCTGCTTGGGAGGAGCTTTGGAGACGTGAGCTCCATTTTGGGGAGAAACCTTTTCCTGCAAAGACAGGGTAGAGCATACCTGCTAGCAAAGCACCAGGAGATCTCAGCTACAGCACAGAAAACCATGGTGTTCCTAGAGTGGTCTGTGGCTTTTACCTATTCCAGGCACTCCCTATGCCAGCCTAGTACCCCCAAAATGAGTAGGGGCCAGGCAGACCCAAAGCATGCCCAGGGCAAAGCAGGGCCCTTGACACAAGAAAAGCCACAAGGGTTTGCCAGCAGCTGAGCAAGGCTGGAAGGTATCAAACAAATTCACATCCATCTTCTCTCACACCTGAGTTGCAATCCTCTAATGTAACCTTCACTCCAACTGCTGAGCACAACTCACCAAAAATATTCACTCCTTACCTAGAAGAGTGTCCTACCAAAGTCATGAAACAACGAACACTTCAACAGGAACCTCATCCTGAGGAAGAAGCTCATCCTGGCCACCTAACTCCTACCTCCCTTCAACTGGCATCACTCTGGGAGACGGAGCCGAGCCCAAAGTTTCCAAGAGTGAAACGGTGCAGGACATGCCTCTTCCTTGCCCTGCCACATCAGCTCCACTGGCTGGGCTCTCAAGCTGGCATAAATGCCTGGTCTTCTTCAAAGGGGAGACTATTTCAGCCTAAACTAAGGAGTTTTCTTCATAAAATAATGCTAAGCTAAACACTTAACACTTGAAATACAGCTGTTTCTGTATGTAGGGTCTCATGCTGGTCTCACTACACATCTGCTTGAAACAAGGGCAATAACCAGAGAAGAGAAAGCCTGATACAGTTGGAATAAATTTTGAATTTCTGGGAAAGGCCTTCAAGAGAACCACACGGTGCAACGACATGGATGTAGCTTCAGCAGACCTGAGGCACCCAGCCAAAGGGTCATGCGACGGAGCGCCCACCACCACCACCCAGAAACCTGCTGGAGCTCATCAGCCACATCCCTAGGGTGGCCAATTTTTGTAGAGCAGCAGTTTCATGTTGGGAGCAAGCGGCCCCGTTTTCCATCAGTTCTCCAGCTCATGCCCTGACTGCGGAAGAACCGCTCTAATCTCCAAGCCACTGCAAGAACTCACCAAGCAACCGGCTGCGACAGACGCTCGAGGAGACGCTGTAAAATTGATTAGTCGTCAAAAATCATCAGACCATAAAAGACGCTCCAGCTGTGCTACTCTTAGTTGTGTGGAGAAATGCAGGAGGCTGCGCTCTATTTAAAATTAATTTCTTCTTTTTATTTTTGTTTACTAGAGTCTAAGTTACTCTAGTTGACAATTACGCCTATTATCCAATTCCTTTCTTTTCAACTGCCTCAGTGCCTTTTTGTTGACTTTGAGGGAAAGAAAAAAAACCCAAAGCCAGGAAATTTCTAGTGAGTGCTATTTTTAAATGAGAAACAGTTTTATGCAGAGCTCAAGAAGGTGCTCAAACCATTCAGTGTTGCATTTGAAGCCCTTAGTTGAGCACAGAACTTAACATCTAAATAAATCCTTTGAAATGAACAGCAATTTTGAGGCAATCCACTGTGTGTAACCTAGCCAAGTGCTAGTCAAAGCACTAAGATCATTGCTGTAAGGGTAAGAGGGCAGGAGAAAACAAAGATTTGAATTTTCGCTAATTCACTTCTGCAAAATCACTGTCAGCACCTATTTTTCAGCTCATAAAAAAAATGTCAGAGGAAATTTAAAACAATGACTTTGAGACCAATGGTTCAGAAAAACTACAAAAAGAAGAAAAAAAATATTAAAAATGCTATCAAGAGCACACAGTACTGCTATATACTATTCATTAGGCTTGGCAATTATGACAGAAGGTACCTATAGAAAGTCATAGAGTAGCAAACAAAACATGGGCTTCCCATACCCATGACAGCAGCAGGCATTTCCGACCCAGTCGGGAGAAGGGAGAGAGCCAAATGCCCCTGCAAGCCATCTCCCTTGTGTCACTGCTTTTAAACCAATTGCAACCTGCAGAGATGCTTTGCCAAAACTATCAAAAATGATCCATGTAAGTCACCGCAGAAACTCTCCCTTCTCCTGCCTTCCACATTAGAAAAAATATTCAGGCACATAAATGTGGATTCTCCAACGGGGCCAGCAACCTTCCCTAACAGGTGAAGGGTAAGGCCAAGATTTACTTTCAAGGTGCTATATTACCCCCCACTCAGACAATCAAGAGATTAAAACACAGTTTTAAGCCAAGCCATTACCCCTGCCTTCACTCTGGAGATGCTAGCAATGTCCCTGCAGCATCGCAGATGATTTGTCACATTGGAAACGTCTTCCTTGGTATCTAATGGAGCTACACCAAGCAGCACCGCAGTTCCACACCAAATGATCAGCTACTGCACAAACTCACCTAGTGACCCAAGCCCCCCTGCTTAATGCAACCACCATCGAGAGCCTTCACCAAACACCAACAATCCCCTACATCTGCTTTTCTTATGGCATGGCAGAAACCTAATTACACACAATTAAATTGTCAAAACATAAAGCCCACAGACTTGTCCAAAGGGGAAAGTGGTCCTTGGAGGTATCAGATAAAAGCAGGCAATGCTCTCAAGTTGTGGTGTCAGTGCAGTTGAACTGGATCACGTTACCTAAGGCGAGGGTGCTCCTCGCTCTGCTTTTGAACGCGTTTTCTTTGTGTTCTACAAACAGTAGTGTTATAAACACGGCCACTTTGATCCCTGCCCTCCATTCTCACTATACAAATCATAAGCATTAATGAAAGATGCGGCTCAAACACCGATTAAGCCCATGTTAAATGCTCTTCTGCTGCAGCTTCCTGCTACTCTCCAGTGCATCACATTGACTAACTTCACTATGGAGGTCCATGATGTTTTTCAGATGTTTTGCTACAAGCTCTTTTATTTTTGTGGCAACAGCTTTAATGAAGTCTGAGTTTTTAATGAGGTGCAAGCTACACACAAGTCACACATGGGTTGGTTTCTACAGAAGCAGACACCAAGTTCGATGCAGCATCTGCATACGCCGGGATGAGATCTGCATGAGATCAGCACCAAGACAGGAAGCAAGATCTGAAGAAAGCATTTAGGACGTGTTGAGATTTTTATTACAGGATGAGCATAATTTTAGAAAAGCTTAAGATTGCACATCAAAAAAGGAAACTTGGCAGTTATGGTATTTCCTATTCTCTCCCATTCAGTCCATAAGTAACAACACACTGGGGCAAGAGCAATGATTCAGGGAAAACATGGTCACATGGGAAAATAAAGAGCAGCTACTCCGAGAAAGCAGAAATAACCAGTGTGGGTTCCTGGCCAATACCTTTGTTTGCCCAGGTCACCACCAGCACCGAGTAACCACAAACAGCAACGCTCAAACACCGGCAATTCCAAGCAACCCCAAATACCCCCTCATGCTGGTTCTCACCATGGTCTGAACCCACAAAAGGGAAATGGTACCTTCCCTGCTTGCCAAATCCTGCAAGAGCGTGTATTTATTTATTTTAATAAACCCATAAGACACCTTTAACAGCTTGCCAAATATTAACATTGGATACGGTGCTTACACAAAGCGCATGCACATGGTCAGACAAGGATGCATGGCACCAATGCGGGTAGCATCCCGCATACATACCTGTTCCGTGCCTTTCCAAGGCACGTGCATGGAAGAAAGTTCTTAAATAGCATGGAAAACCACACACACGCAATACCTAAAGGGACCTCCTCCACCCTCCACCTCCCTGTCGCCCTATGCCCAAAGCCTTTGCGTGAGCAGCCAAGAAGCAACGTTCTCGGGAGATGGAGGGGAGCAGCGAGCTTGCCAATCCCCATAATCTCCTTTGGCTGAATACCCCTTAAAAAATAATAGAATAAAGGGGAAAAGAGGGGGGAAAAAGGAAATAAAAAGAAAAAAAAATCGTGGGTCTGGGCTGGGTGCAGCCCAAGAGCTGCATGGTGGCTGCCCTGGAGCGCAGGCGAGAGCAGGGCCCGCGTACTCACCCGGCGGTTTCATGTAATATTGCTCGATGTCAGACATGTCCGTATGCAGGGCGCAATCGAGATAGTGCAGGATAACTTTTCTGCTGAAGTAGTACCTCATGCCCATGAGCAAGATGGGCAGGCAGCAGGTCAGCAGGAAGGACTTGGTCACAACAAAGCACATTACTATGGAGATAAGGAAGAGAAATAAACGACACCTGTCAGAAAAGAGAATTTAGTGTTGATTTCAGAACGCAAACTCATTAAAAAAAAATTAAAAAGACAAAAGAAAGCACACACAAATGCACAGCAGTACGCTCGAGCTCTTGGCCTCAAGGTTGCGCGGTGCGAGGGAGGGCCCGGTGTGTGGCGCCAAGCCCGGGATGCCCGGGAAGCCCCGGACGCAGCCAGCGGTCCCAGCGGGGAAATGGCAGCCCCCGGGTCCTCAGGGAAGCCAGGGAGCCCCCCGGCTGCCCCCACATCCAGCCCCACAAACCCCCCATTGCCCTGGTGGGCAGTGGGGGGAGCCTCTCCCCTGGGGGCTGGGAACACGGTGGCCGGGACCCTAAACCCGGCCACCCTGCAGCACCTGCCAGGGCTCCCCCTAACTCCTCTGCAGCCAAGGGCACGCGGAGCCTCATGGGGGGCCCATTTGCAACGGGAGGGAACGCGCGTTAACTGCAATGGCGGGGGCGGGAAACGCGTTCATTGCAACGCGGGTCTAAGGCACCGCTGGCAGTGGGGGGTCGCAGACACGGTATCTGCGGGGGGCGGGTCGCACCCCTGCAAGGAGCGGGGGATTTGGGGAACGGGGTGTCCCCCCCATCTCCTCGTGGGGGGGGGAGGCCGTCTCCAGGCAACGCGGGAACGCGGCTCGCGCCCCCTGCCCGGGGCCGCGCAGCGCGGGGGCGGCGCGCGCTCGGCTCCCCCCCGCCGCCCGGGCTGGAATAACTGGAAAAACGGCCCTGCCCGACCCCAGCCTCCGCGGAGAC
>JAUBNY010000359.1:4059400-4082424 GCA_032275445.1 Crypturellus soui | reverse complement strand
CTCCATCAGGTCTGCTTAGACTGGCTTTGCTTTCGATTAACATGACCCGACCATAAGGCCTCGGAAGCGCCGTCATTTATTCTTCCCGAAACTTTGGGAATGATCCTTGGCCCTAGAGCATTGCTCCTGCTAACTCCTCTTAAGAAGAGCCCATTCAATGCAGAGTAAAGTTATCCTCCCCGCCTGGGAAGGTCATTCCCTACCCTTACTCTGAAATTTGGCATTTTATCCAAATGCGGGATTCAAATGAGCGAAAACTAAATATTTTCTTCGGAATGGATTTCGCTGTAACTCTCCAACCAACAAAACTAAACCATGATGCTCATCCAAACAAAGCACTTTATGCCAGAAATTAGGATTGAACAATTACTCTTGAAGTGCGTTTATGCTTAAGAAGCAACCAACGCCAGGGCAGGTCCCCTCCAAAGCACATCTTGGTCTCAGGCATCGGTCGGACGTCAGGACAGAGGTGCTGGCGGCCGGGCACGCGGGCGCCCGCTGCACCGGCCCCGTCCTGCTGCTGCTGCTGCAGGGAGCTGCTGCTGCAGGGAGCTGCTGCTCATCCAGGGCTGCATCAGTCAACTTCAGCAATTAACCAGTTGACGGCAAAACTTGCCCCAGGTTATATCAATGCAGTGGTTCCAGAATGTCTCTTTTCAGCCTGACGAGGCTGGCTGGCAGCGACAGCTTTCGACTGTATCCTTTATAATATCTCTACCGGCATGCAATGAAGTAGCGTATCAAGATACAAAGCTCTTAATTCAAAAGGAAGTGTTTTCCCCAGCTTTCCCGACCTGCTGCAGCGACCTCAGGGTTTCCTCAAATTCAGTCATTTAGGTGTTTTTCCCCCAGCCATGGGGACATGCAGCGTCTTGCCTGGGTTGCTCCGGCAGCTCCGGCACGCTCGTCGGGAGCAGCCCGTGGTTAGCGGGCAGGGAGGCAAAGCCTCTGTATTTATCGCCTGTAGGTGTGCGTGAGAACGCATCTGCCTAATGAATATCTTCCTCAAGCGGGATTAATCAGCGTCCTGAGCTCTGCTCTCTGCTCACTCCCTCTGACTGCAGCAGCTCTGCAGCAGCAGGTCCTCCTAGGGACGCCGAGCGTCCCGCTGGGAGCCTTCCTGGAATCCGCCGTACAGACCCCCGAGGCCAGGGAGTCACAGGCCCTTTGCCCAGGCTGCTCCCTCGCTCACAAACTGGACGCACCGAGTTATTTCCAGCTTGTGGAGCTCGGTGAATCCGTAAGCGGGGGCAGAGGTAGCAGCAGGCGCCTCCTGCGCCTGAGCGCGCCGCTCGCTCCCGCAGTCGTCAGCGCAGAAAAGGAGGCACCTTCGAAGCGCAGTTCATCTCATCCAAAAGGAGACCTCTGAAATGGACCCAATAAATCACATGCTGGAAGTGGTTGATTCTGTCTGCAAACGGAGCCCAGGGAGCCTGACTTGGGTGAAGAAATCTTCACTGGAGGTATCTGAAGCTGGATCTCCCCCTAGAACATTTTTGGCTGAATTAATGTTTTGGATGGTGAATAAAATCTGAAGGCTTCTGAAATGGCATTCTGAGAGCTCTTTAACCTTTCTTTTTCTCAATTGTAGTTTCACGACGTGCATGTAGTAACATACAGGATCAAGAAACTCCATTCCGTATTTCATAGCCACGTTAAAGCCTGTGTTTCAGATCTATCCGCCTCTTATTCCAGAGTTTATCTCACCTGGATGCAACAGTGAGGAACACATACAGATAAGAGAGGTTCTGAGGAGAAATAAAACACCTTCAGTTAATGCACGGCTTTTCCTGGCAGAAAGTGCAATGGCCTGGGGAGACTCTACAATATCTGCCTTCCAGTTAATGTTATCGTTACAAGCTTGGATAAAACTTGAAAATGCTGCCAGCCTTTACCGAGGACCTTTGTTTATAGGCGGCAGAGCACCGTATGAGGACACCAAAGTAAGGTGGGAATTCAAACTAGAGTTTGAATGGGATAAAGGATGTGCAGGAAGGAAAAAAAGGGAACAGGTAGACAGAAAAGTCGCACTGGGGAGAAGAGACAAGTAGAAAGGAGGGGGGAAATAGATGTCAAACAACCAAAGCCAGGAAAACAAAGGAGCGAGGTAAATGGCTCTCATCCATAAGGGAGCTCCAAGGCAGGAAAAGCTGCAAAAAGTTTCTGCTCTGCAGAGAATGTGCTGCACATCAGCTCATGGAGAATCCCAGCACCTCTCGTGCCAGGAGGAGGCTGCTGGATCATCAGTGGTCACACAGTCACTTGTATGAGTCACGTTAAGATCTGACCGGGGATTGAGGATTCCCAGTTTTCTTAGACAGACACAGCTGGAGCAGCTTAACCCTGGATTCGGCGGTGAAACCTGCTATGGTTTTCTCTGCGTGTTCTGCTCTGGTTTTGCTGAAAATCAGGCAAGTGTGGGTCATTTCTTCTTCATAAGCCAAGAACAGCGCGGTTCTCATTTTTAGGAAAGCCGTCAGCATTTTCTGCTGCCATCACTGGAGAAGGCCCAGCATGGAATAGCCTACAAAAGCTCCTTGCTCTTAGGAGCTGGAACATTTATGAGCAAGAGTGATGCTCCTGTAGGAACTGCCATTTCCTGGGACTGTCCTGAGCCTCCCCCGTTCGCTTTCAGGGCATCCTTTTCCATCCTTCATCGCTGTGCCCAGCCGAGCACGTCTGAGGCCAGCCCGGACATCCACTTGTGTCACCCGGGGCTCGAGCCACCGAGGAGGACAGGGGGCTGTGGAGGCGCTGGGTGCCACTGGACAGATAATGCCGAGAGCTCTGTGGGAGGTGCCGTGGCCCCGCTCAGCACCGTGCGATTCCCCCAGCACAGGCCCTGTTCTGGGGGGATTCACAGTGGGAAATCACCAGGAGGGCTTTGACTTTCCCCTGTGAGTGGTGCCGCAACGTGGCAGCGGGGGACGCGGTGACCCTGGGCTGCCGCGTTGCCTTGCAGAGAGCAGTCCCGACACCCAGCGGTGATGAAAACATCCAGTGTCATTTTTATAACAGTGAAACTCGTCTGATCCGAGCTGCTGATGGTCGAGCCTTGTTTTCCCGGTGCAGATTTGCTGCTTTCTAGTCAAACAGCTGCTGTTTTGTGCCGGGCTGTTTGCTGAGCCAGGAAGGTGCGTGAGCATCCTCCGAGAAGGAAAATTGCTGGGCAAACAAGCGCCGCTGCCGTTGTGGCAGCTCACCAGCGTGTCTGGAAGTGCGGTCCCTCCATAGGCACTGCGAGGTGACCACGAGGAGAACCAAGCCCGTGCGTTGTGGGGACACGCGCGGCCGGGTGCAGGACGGGGCGGCAGCGTGGGGGCTACAGTGGGCACGTTTGGGAGAACGCGGAGAAAATGAGCCCAAGAACCACAGCGTCATCCCGTCTTTTATCCCACGCAGCCCAGGGGTGAAGGGAGCTTTGCACACCTTGAAGGTCGCCAGATTGACGCGGATCTAGGCCAGGATGGATCCTGGCGAGCAGCGCCGTGGCGGGCAGGCCGCGGGGTGTCACCTGCAGCGCGATGCCAGCGGCCGGAGCGGAGGGGAGCCGGGGAGCCGTGTCCTGGCGCCGTTTGGCGGAGGGTTTTCCCAGGTGGACGAGGCGGGCGCGCAGCTCTGCGGCGTCGCGGGCGCGTGAGCGGGATCGATGCGGCGCCGCGCAGCCACGCGCAGGGCGCAGGAGAAAGCCAACACACACAGACCTCCAGTGGCACCGCCGAGTACTGCACAGCGTCCCCGCACCCAGACCTCCCCGCTGGCCTTGCCTCCCCAGCAAGTGCCAGCGCTGAGCAGGAGCAGCGGACGGAGAGGGACGGATGGAGGAATTGCTGCTCTCGCCCTGTCGCCGAGCTGCTCTGCCCGGCGGCCCTCGCTGCGCTCTGCGGTGCAGTGGCTCCGGTGCACGGCAGAACTGCAGGGACTTCGTTTCCCAAACTTGCTGCGCCTGTTGGGAAAATAGGAGCATGAGCACAAATGATTTCCCTGAAGCGAGGACCTAAAGCCACATACACTGACATGAATGACCAGACCAGTGATTACCTCTGGTAAGGGGCCACTGCTCAGGAATCCTTGGGGAAAAATAGACTGAAGTGCCTGAAAAGCTCTGGTTTAAGGACTATTGCAGTGCATTCATTCGCAGGGCAAGGCACTGCACAGGATATAGAGGGGCAATAGGGAAACGTGCAGCTTGCTCCCTCCCCAGGACCCCCGCTTTTCTTGCCCCATCCTCTCCGGCTGCTCCGCTCAAGCCAGATGCTCAGCATCTTCACATGATCTCATCAAAACTCTCCTAATAACCAGCACTTTTCCACACACCTGTTATAAATATCCCTACACGAAGTGGTTATTCATTTACTAGGTAGCGCACTCAGTGCCAGCCTGCCACTTCTAGAAAAAAAACCCTCTAGTTATACAAAAACCTGTTTTTTTTGCTGATGATTTCTTTCCTGGGCTTATCAGTGGCCAAGGAATTAGATGGGATGGCCTCTCTTTTCCCACTCCTTTCTGCTACTTCATAAGTCCTGGTTTCCCTGAGCAGTTTCTTAGCCCCCACCTGCTGCTTTACTGCAGTTTTGGGCACATGTCCTGTCCAAAGGGATGGGGAGGCTGGCAGGGTTTCCCATCCTCATCGACTCCTGCGACGTGGACCAGATTCCCCCAGGAATCGCTCCCACGTCACCCTTCTCCGTCTGCGGGTTGTTCAGCTCCACACGCTGTGCTGCACCCAGCGCAGACGGTCCCTGCGCCTCTGCCCATATCCCTGCGTATTTACAGGTGGTTTCTGGTTTTAACAAGGTTTTCCAGATTGTGACTCCTAAAAACATCTGTTAAGGTGACGCATGCGGATTAGTGCAGCGGGACCACGTGGGGCAGAAGCCTGATGAGGTTTGAGCCCCCCCTCCAGGGAGGTGATCCGTAGGGCTTGGATAACCAGGTTCTGCAAGGGAAACCCCGCGAGCAGTGCTGCGTGCAGAAGGGAAGGTCGAGGGATCGGAGTGGGAGGCTCAATGCTGAGTTCTGGCATGTCCAAGTGAAGATGGAAAGCCCGTAAGAAAACCCTCTTTGCTGCCGGCACCCCGCAGCGCTCCCCGGGGAGCTGCCGCCGACCGCTGCTAAATTCGATTTCTGCTGTAGCAGCAGCACTTTGTGCTGTCAGTAATTGCTCTGCCAGCTGACCGGCTGCTCCTCGCTGCCGGAGCGCGCGGAGGCCGGAGCGGGCTGATCCGCGCCGAGCCGCACGCTGCAACTTTGCCTCTGCTGAACTGTTACCTCCAGCATGGACTTTCCGTCCACATCCTTCCCGCTTGCATTAGGGAGCAGAAAGATAACCCCATGCAGAACGGCAGCAGGAGCTGGGCTCCGTGCTGATCACCCCGCGCTATTTGCAGCCCAGCTCCAGAAAATAGCTCACTTCCCACAACGTGACTGGTTCTCCGCCGCGGGGAGCGAACTCAGCGATTTAGCAGAGGGATTCTGCTTCTTATTTTAGACTCTTATTCTGGCCTTATTTTTCTTTTCAAATGTGCGAGTTAATCCCTTTTTCTTGCTCTGGGAACTAGCTGCCGCTGCTGCAACATCCCGCTACTGGCGGGGGACGGCAGGATCCCGGTTTTCTGTGCTCTAGTAGGAAGATTTATTAGCTTTGCATCTGCGTTCCCTCCAAGCCTTTCTGTTCTCACCTTGCCCTGATGCTGTTCCCTTAAATTGGACAATAAAAGATGCTCTGAGCTAAGCGGCTGCTTTTCTCACCTCTAAACATCGCTGTCTCCTTAGCAGTAGCAGAGAAGATGAATTGGCAAATCTAGATTTTTGGCGTGATGCAGGATGGCAGCAGAGACACTGCTGGGCCTGCGCGACCAGGCAGAGACAGGACACTGCAGGCTCCCAATGCGAATGAAAACTGCAGTTTGTATCAGTGTCTTGCAATCCGCTCCGTCGCCGCGTCGCTCATTACAGCTGCCCCTCACCGAGGTCACATTTTGCCTTGAGATCTGCCCTGTATCTGCCTTCTGCAGAAGACTGGCTGTCACAAAACCCGTGCATCAGCCCCTGCTTGTCATCTCGGTTCCCGGGGACAGCAGGGGAACGACGGGCTGCGGTCACGCGAGTCCCCTCTCAGTTGCTTCAGTACATCAGCATGCTGCTACAACCAGCCCAGGATACATCTGTTATTCCTATAATGCCAGCTATGTATCATCTTGACTCATTTTCTATTAGATCCAGCTGTTCTGGCTGATATGCTGTTGACCTTTTCAGCTAGTTCAGCACTTGGCTGCTGGGAGGTCACTGGATGCAGGCTTGACGCAGTCTCAACACTCGCATCTATTCTGCTGGGCTGAGCGGGGATTTGATCCACCTGCTTCTACCAGGAGCACCTTGGCCGTTCAGCTGGCCCTTGCTCACTAGCACGAGGTCCCTGCCTTGTCTGCAGCCTCCGGCAGCACCAATAAATCAGTCTGGCCCTGCGGGCTCGGTGAGCTGTGTAGTCTGGAAAGCGGAGCTCAGTGGCGTGCACCCAGCCTAGGAACCACAGGTTCAAACCCCAGCAGCACCAGCCCTGACTTCAGCTCTTTTAGGTGAAAGGAGATGCCACAGTGATTAATTTGTTACAAATACTCCCTAAATACCATGTAGCAGCAAAAATGAAATACAGGAGATGGGAAGCAAGCCGAGAATAAAAAGCTGAGGTGCTACATTTCGGATAGTGGCCCACTCCCACAGGCAGTAATTTCTTAAAGTAGCATTATCTTTCTGTTTTGCCCATCTATGTTCAGGATTCAGCCCCTAAAACAGAATCTTGGGTTGAGATTGGGTCAGAAGTTAACTAGGCTTCCTTTACCGGGTAGGGAACAAGTATTACCAGACTGTTTCTTATCAGAGTTAGTCTCGTCCATCCTTAAAAACTTACAGAAATTGAGATTCTGCAGATTCTTTCAGTAATGTAATCTCTAGTTTAATTGTCTGGTGTTTAAATCTCCTCTTGGATACTGCTAATGTCTAACCAGAGCTGCCTTTGCAGCACATTACTTCAATTACCCCTGTCCTCCCTCCAGGAGTTAAGAGACAACTCACTGCCTCCCATTTTATAATAATCCTTTATATGCTGGAAGACTTATGACTTCTTATCTTACAGCTTTTTAGCCTCCTTTTGTAAACTAAACAAGGCTAATTCTGTCCACTAATCATTGTATGCTTTTTCTTTGAACCATTTTGACAATTTATAGCATGAAGTTTTGCTGATTTAAAAATGAGATGGTTTCAGGCAGACTGGCAAAACCATGCAGGTAGCTGCAGCTGCATATGGTATATGGCCTTTTTTGATGCTACTCATGGATGCATCACGACTGGGAAGATCAGCCAGCAGAGCCCCCTGCAAGACCTGCCGAGCAGAGATTAAGCCCCAGATTGCTCCCGTTGCGGCAGCCTTGGTGACTTGCAGCACGTTGCTTCCCTTGGTGTCCCCAGGTGTTGCTGCCACCCGGTTCTTCTCCGAGAAGCCTCCAGGAAGAATGAACAACCTACTCTTTTTGCTCCGAGCCTCCTTGTGCTTTTAGCTGTTCTGGTGCTGGGAGCAGGCATGGAGTTGAGCAGAGTCTGTCCTTACTCAGTGCAAGCGGGCACATTTGCACTCCCTGGGCTGTGCGTCCTGCTGCAAGAATGCACCACACATGTTTCGTGCACCATCACCCCGACTCTCCTGTGCTAGAGCAGGAGGAAACTTGTCTTCCTACTACAGAAAAAATGTATACATACATATGCACATATAGGGAGAAGATGGAATTCTTCCCTGCTTGGGTTCTCTCCATAAGTTATGGGTCTTCCTTGTAACATGCAGCATGTGAACAGTTGCTTGCATGTAACTTAAAAAAATCAACCCCATAAGTGGCTCTTTTTCAATCTGAGGCTTTCTGAGCAGAAGGGAACTTGGTGTGACTTTGGTGTAATGTCACAGGGGGCCTCCTGGCCCAGAAGTTCTCCACCTTCTTGGAAAGAGGACTAGAGAAGGGCACATAGTACCACCGACTGGTGCTGATGTTTAATTTCCCTATGGCTGGGTCTGCACTGAGGCCTCTCTGGGTCATCAGTGAGGACAAGTGTTGCAAAACTCCCCTCCTCTGCTTTCGAGAATCTCCTGCTTGTGTCAAAGCCTCCAAAGAGCCGTCTACATCCCGCATAGGGGCCTCTTGGTGACTTGGGGAAGACGTGAGGTTGTTTTTAGTCTGGAGGGACACACACGGAACAGCACGTTTAGATGGTTTTGCTATCTTGGTGTGACTGATTGCAGAGGAACAGCTGGTCCGACCAGGAAAGAAGTGAGATAGTGAGATGCAGATGAGTAAGACGGAACAGAACAGCCCTGACTGGTCTCTCACTTACAGCAGATCAGATCAAAAATGACCCTAAGCAAGTCACCCATGTGAGAGGCAAATCAGTGCATGTGAATTCCTTTTAGAAAAATATGACCCTAGAGCAAGGTACCTATTCAAAAGATTGGGGACCCTGTTTTTTTTTTTTTTGCCCAGGCTTGGGGTCTAGTCTGCAGAATGTTCAGTGATGCCCAAGATAAAAGTTAGTTTTTCCATTAGAGGAAATCCATCATGAAAATCCATCTTTTTTTTTTTGCGATAAACAACAAGAAGAAAGCAGGTGGCTTCACCAGGAGTGCTATGAGCTCCGTGAAGAGCTGGGGACACTGTGGTTGCCTCAGTGGTGGTGGCTGCTGCCATTTCATGGCCAGCCTGGCTTCTAGCTGCTCTGCAAGGACAAGAACCTGCCTTGCATCCCCATCACATCCATCAGCACCTTGCGGGTGACCACAGAGCATCCCAACTGGTGCAAAGAGCCTCCACATTTGCAACGGAATGGAGTTTGTGCTGGCCTAGCTTCCAAAACCAGAAATAGAGCCAGACCCCCAGTGCAGATGAACAGTGCCCGGTGCGGACTCTTGCTTTCCACCTTGCTTTCTGCATGCAAAAAGCTGCTATTGCTGGGGACTAGAGCAGCTACTGTTGCTTTGACTTGTTTACTGCTAATATTACTGTTTGGGTTAAACAGACAGTTGCACAACAGGGCTTTGGGTAGCCCTTGTGTTAAGTGTACATATTACAGCTGTCGATGCAAAACAATGCCTGGCCCCAAAGCGTGTGCAGTCGGAGTTGGGCAGAGAGCGGTTTTCCTTCCCTGTGAAATTTGTTAGGGTACCAAAGAAAAGCATAATAAATCTGCCACGAATTGTAGTGAAAAGCCACAATCAGGGAAGCATTTTTCAAGCTGTAAACCTGAAAGATTCCAGCGGGTTCAATTGAAATGCTCCACTTCCATTTCAATCATGCAGTGTTGCATCCTGCGACCCACTCAAATTGAAAACAATACACGTTCAGCCATGTCAGGCTTGGTTCACAACAGCAAAATGATTTTCAAGTTGCAAACTTTGTGGAAGCCAACTTTGTTTTCCAGCAAAACACATTGTTTTTATTCATCTGATGAATTTTTAATTTTCCCATGAATCTTGTTAGCCCAGCAGCAATCCAATAAACTCCAAGCTGTATCTGGACTGTGCCATTTGTGTGAGCATTGGAGGAATAATTGCAGCCTGGGGAGTGATTTATGCGGATTCACTTGTGTTTCCTCGTTGTGGCCGCTGTTCTCCTGCTGTTTGGACTCTCTCAAGGAATCTCCTTGCGTTTGGCCCTGCGGCAGCAGTCCCAAAGGGGCTGTGTGGTTCCCGCTGTCCTCCAGCCCACCGTGTGTGTGAACCTGTCGCTGCACCAAGAGCGAAGGAATGTGATCCGAGGTGTGTGCCCGTCAGCTCAGCACCCCCAGCACCTGCTGTGATCACAGCAGCTAAAGCAGGAGAAATCAGAGGAAGTCACAGAAAATAACACAAATCCGGAGTCCCTCAGGGTGTCCGGACACAGGGCTGAAGGCACCCGGAGAGCAGTGATGCCTGACAGAGCGTGGCACGGGGAGAAGCGAAGGTCGCCTGGTTGCTCCTTCCCACCTCTAGTCTCTCTCGGGTGCATGTTCAACAGCTCACGTTACGCTGTTTGGAGAGAGGAATCACTTTTCGTTTGCGCTGAAGAAAAAAGCCACAAGGAGCTGTGATCCCAGCAGTACATTTAGCTTCCACCTGGACGCTAAATTCTTTGGGGATGATAATTCCCTGGACTATTGGCATACGCTGCACTTAACACGGGGGAGTCCTGGGTCTCCTCTGGGGTTTCCTTGTGCGACAGCGGGACAAATGCAGTAACAACATGTGCTATTATTATAGGGCAGGCTGTGGCACTGCCTTATGGGATCCTGCATTTTTGCGGGTTATTCCCTAGCACACAGCTAACTGCAGGATCTCCTCCATGGCCTCCAGGCTGTTTTCTCCGTTTCTTAGAGCGCACATTTCTTCCTGTGGCTTTGTTGCTAGGGCCAGCCCTGACCAAGGACGTCTGCCCTCTGTTTTTAGGTGTTTGCCAGGCAATAACAGTCTCAAGGGTTAACTGCCCGGGTGGCTACAGCCGCTGGGGTTCCTCAGCGGGGACACGGAGGGCCGGGCGCCACGCCAGGAGGTAACACTCTTTGAACGCGGTTGGCAAAGACTTCAAACCCATCGGCTAATTTGGGTTTTCTACTTGCGACACGTAGAGCCACATTCCCGTCTCAGAAGAAAACTCTTCACTGGGATTAGCAGGACAAAGGACTGTTTATTAATATAACATTTGCAGGAGCACCCTTTAATTTCAGCGCATCTATTTTTCGGAAAGCCCCATCTGAGCCATTTTCTCTCATGTGACACTTTCCTCTGAGGAACTCTGAGTGCTCTGCAGAAGAGCCCTTTGCAAAAGCCAAAGGATGCAATAAGCAACGACCCCTTCCAAGAGTTTGAGAAAAGCAGAAATGCAGAATATTAAACCATAAAACCAGAGAGAAGATCGCAGGCAAAGTTATGCTTCCTTCCCACTCAGTGGACAAAAGATTTCTCCCTGTTGGCAAAACTGGATATAAGTTTTTATCTATAACATAACTAACCATCCATAATAAATATAACCTTTCCTTCAAAAAGCCCAAGAATGAGTTTAGGAAGACTCTGGAACTGTCAGTGAGGAAAGAACAGGATAGCTGTAATCCCTCCAATATTAGATTGCTTTTCAGCTGCGCTGCTGAGACCTGCAGCCACATTTTCTGGTGAGCTGGGTTGGTCTTTGGACCTGGCCTGTCAGAGTGGAGCTGTGAGGCCACGTAAGGACAGAGGGACGCGCTTGTCTTCAACGGAAGCTGCCATCTGGTCTGGCACTGTCCAGTTTGAGAGTGGCCAGGGGAGCTCCTCAAAATGAGGTGAGACACCTTGATGCTCCCCTATGGAAACCACCTCTCTCCTGCAGTTGGACCTTGCATTGAAACCCATCTGTCTGGGAGGCCGGAGTTCCCCTGTGTCTGCCGGGAACCCGTTCAGCAGCACATTATCCCTGACTGAAGTGGAGACCTTTATCAGTGAGGGGTTCCCCTGGGAGGACGGTGCTGACAAATGCCAGGAATAAGACAGTGGAAGAGGGAGAGGCGTCAGATGACTGGATCAGAGTTTCTTGCTGTCCTGGACGTGTGCCTAACCCAGAGCCTGTACCTTTATTAAGCACACGGTTTGTGACCCATTGGCAGCATGAGACAAACCCTCCGCAGGACTATAAGCATCTCCCTTGCCCTTAGCTATGGTCCTTCTTCCACCTTCTTCGGTGACTGTCATTACAGCAGCCAGGTGCTAGACACTACGTAGGAGTTCGGGGTGGTGGTTGCTCCCTCCTTGTGTTCAGTGCTAAGGTGGAATTTGCTATTCCTGCTGCCACATTCCCTGGAGAAAGTGATATCTGATGGTTCAAAAAGGCAGGCTTCTCCTGGGAAAAGCATGGGGAGATGCTGAAACAAGAGCGTGCATGTGTTCATTCCCCTGCTCCTGCTCCCCCTATTAGGCAAAGGTGTTGGCATGGCCTTACAGACTGACCCTGCCTTCAGTCCTGGGAGCAGGGTATCAACATCAGCTCTGGGATTTTAATACTCCAGTCCCCCCATGTCTGAAAGTGCAGCACTTTCACGTGAAACTCGGCGTCCCTGCAGAACTGGGACAAGGATTCCTCGCCGATGAAAGTCTTTCCAGCTTTAGCTCTGCTGGCTTTACAGAGAGCACCTCACATGGGACCTGAGCTGGCAGGAATGATCCTGCTATACAGGGCCTGGAGCTCCTGCTGCTGGGAAACAGGAATGTTACTAGGTCCCAGAGCCACTTCCAGGGTGCAGCACCAGGTTCTCCCTATTCAAATGTGACTCCAAAAAGGACTGTGTAAAACTTGACCTTTGGGCACCTCTGTTCCTTTGCAATGGTTAAAAAGGACTCAGTCTTTAAGAAGAATAATTCTGCTTACTTTGATGCTAGAAAAATGAGGAATCCAGGTCATGCAATAGATTTCCCTCGTAGCTAAGATGTGCAATTTAAGATGGGGTCTTTGCTAGATTGCAGGTACAACAAGAAACCCTTAGCATTGCTGCTCACGTAAGTGAAAAAGCAAGAAAGGGAACCCCACCTCTATTCTCTAGCTAGTAAATCCAGGTACCAAAACCTGCGGTGACATCCATAGTAACACAGCAAACCTCCAGCAGAGATAAGAGTCTGCTACATCCCCGATTACTGCCTCGATCCTGTCTGCTCATTATGGAAGCAGAGCCCGCGGCAGCCAGGGACGTGCCCTCCGGACCCGCAGTGCCGGGGTCGCACAGCAGCTGATGCTGCTGCCACAGCCAGGGACTCCCTGCGGCTTCCTGGGATCCTCCGTCCGGCAGGAGATGTTACAGCACAGATGTTTTCTTGTGCAGCAGATATGCTGGGATTTCTGGACATCTGCTAGCTTGAGAGGAGGCTGTCCCGGCCCGGCTGCCTGACATCCCTAGTTACAGACATGTGCACAAACCTGCAGATACCGTGGTGGGGCGGAGAAATCCAGAGATCTTGTTACCCTTCTTTTGTTGGTGATGCTTTTGAATATTTAGCAAGTATTTTCTGTCATCGGCTCTAAGAGATTCCCTTCCAAATCCACCTGAACATAATGAACCCCCTGCAAAAAGTGGGACTCTTCCCATTGGTTTATAAATGCAGATGAGATATGAACCATATGGGTTCAAATATTTGGCTCAGACATTGGCATCAAGATTTGAGCATGGCCATGGAAGACATGAGCAGACAGGACAGGAAAAGAAATCAAAAATAGGGAATTTGTATTAAAAAAAAGGAGTGGAATGCCATTATATATATATATATATATATATATATATATATATAAGAGGAGAAAATATAGGGAAAAGAGCAAAGAGCAGGGGAGAAAGAGGGAAATTTGGGATAGCAGAATGCATTTAGTGTGCAGCAGGTTACTACCTAATGTTCAGCCAGCTCACTTAGTCCAAGCACACAGAGAGCAGCCTTTCCTCCAACTAGAAACTATATATATGCAAATAAAACCCACTGCAAAATGAATCAATCTGAGAAAAACAGAGAAGATTAAATTACAGGGCGATTGGGCCGAGATGCTTTTGGAGGAAGGAAAGTTTCAGCATGATGCAGTTTATCCGGAGGTACCAGACTGATCAAACCCTCCGCTTCCCCTCCTGCAGGAACCAGCTCCGTCCACACTCTACCGAAACGGCCAGGTTCATTCTTGGGGCTGCTTGGAGGTCTCGGGAGGACTGTGGGATCTCCTGCTGAGCGCACATTAACAACTCTTGTGCATGGAAAAAACAAGCCTGGGCTTACTTGCCCCCTGCCATTTCATAATTTCATTCTACTAAGATGGCCAGGGACGACTCATGCTCTTCTGAGAAGTCAGCCCAGGGTAGCCGCGGTTATTTGGTCTGGCAAAGAGGAGTTTAAGGGAAAATCGAGCAGTTGCTAACAAGTACTTGGAGCGCAGTTATGAAGATGATGGAGCCAAACTCTTCTCAGTGGTTCCAGACTGTGGCGATGGCAATAGCATCCAGGGAGGAACGTTAGGGAAAGATAGTTTCCCAAGGAGGCTAGTGCAGCACTGGAACGGGATTTACAGAGACACTCTTCAGCCTCTGACCTTGGAGATTTTTAAAATCAGGCTAGCAAAGCCATGACTGACCTAACCTAGAGCTGTCTGGCTGGAGCAGGAGATCATGCAAGAGGCCTTCAGAGATCCCTTCCAACCCCCGTTTTGACAGTCTGGGACTACTTCCTTTCAGTTTAAAGATTTTGGATTAAAAGTTTGCTTCATTCATTCTTGCAGTCCAAAGTTCCCAAAATATTGCTGCTCGCTTTTAGCAAATTGTAGCATTTTCTTAGTGAAAGCTCCTGAAACCCTCCTGTCTTTTGAGTAGCATTTTCCGTTTAAAAAGACATCCCTAGATTGTAGCAGGTGGCACTCCTGGCAGGTTACTGAATTCTTAATTATTTTAGCATATTACTAAAAAACATTTTTTTTCCTTAATTGTCAAAGCTCTCCAATGTACATATTCTAGAGATAGCTAAAAGAGCACAGATTGGATCTGAGATTCTGTACGAAGTTAGGCTGGACTATTTCATTTTAGCTTAAAGGTTGTATTCCTTTACTAATAGAATATTCAGCCTTTAATGCCACAAGAGTAGGAAAGTTAAATGACTAGTGGTTCCAATTCTGCGAAAGCATTAGGAAACCTATAACATTTATCAGGTGCTGAAAGCTAACACATGATGTTTCAGATCTGTGATTTAAAATAAATTTGATATATAATCCCTGAGACACCAGAGCAACAAGGTTGGATAAAGTTTCTCTGTAATGCATTCAAGAAAGCTAAATTAAAACAGTTGAGGTCAGTGATCTTAATAAGAATTATTTGGCACTAAAACAATTTACCTGTGACTAGCAACGATATTCCCCTTTTTGTTAGTCCCAAAATTAAATAGAGGAAAAGCTGTGCTTTTATGGAACAGAATAGCAGCTCTTTTATTCTTTGGATGCTCTAGAGCTGAGCTGAGCAAAATCTGATTTACTCAGATTTAAGGCTAAGTCATACATTTCCTGCAGGAATCCCATTGCAGTACTATATTTTTTCAGGTGCAGTAGTTTTTTTATTATTATTATTTTATGTTATTATTCCATCTGCTGACATTTAAGGAAATGATGTTCAATATCCCTATTGTGTATAAAGTCTTTCCCTTTCCAGCAAATGTTATCTATTTTTTTTACCTTAATCTCCATGAGCCAGGGCAGTGCTGTGCTCCACCAGGCTTCGTACCTTGTTGATCAATACTTTTTGGCTGTAAGAAGGAGGGGATGCAATTGAGTTTGTGATCTTTATAATTTTCTCCTTCAGATTAACACTTTTCAATCTGTTATAAAAGATCAAACAGAACATAAACAGCACAACTTGTTTTTAGAACTGACAGAAAACTTCCCGGAAAAAAATGCCCTAAAATACAGGTATTTTGAGAAACCAATAAATTGAGGCCTCCCGGGGTCAGCAGCAATATTTCAGAAAAGGAAGGACAGCTAGAACACTAATGTAACTAAATGCCAGAATTTAATGAAAAGATGCCAAACCTCTACAAATGGCAAGGAAACAAGGGTCACTTTGCACTTATCACTTCTAGTGATAGCAGAATCATGCTGCAGAATTGGTACCTGGCATAAGACGGGAAGTTTTGATTCAAATGTTTCGTTTTCTTTTCTTTCTTTCTTTTTTTTTTTTTTTTTAGTGTTACAATATACTATCTGCTGTTGTCAGGTTTGCTGTTTTGGCAACTTTTTATGTTATTTACACAACACCATAGTTGCTTTGACTCCTGAGCAAGCGCTTGGGAAAGAAGAAAACATCGTCCTCAGTGGCCCTTGGCTCGTGCCCCAGGAAATGTTTCTATGCTGTTTGTTCTGAAGGAGGCAGAATGGTTAAATTCTCTGATTTCCTAAAATGAGCCATATCGCAGAAGCTAGAACCGGCGATTTTCTGATCATTCCCTGAAGCACTAAAGCTTTAGTAAACTGCTTGTGTTGGGAGAGGTGCCAGGTTGAAGGTGTTTCTCTGTAAACTGGTTGTTTGTGAGTTAGGAATTGATTTCTTGGCTGCCTTTTTTTTTTCAGGTTAGTCATTATTTATAAAAGATCTCTGCAGTCTTTCAGTACCTCTGAGAATTACAGGTAGTGATTGAAATATACCATCATTTTTCTTCTTTATTTTTTTTAATACTCCTGAGAATTCTGAGATTCCTTGTGAGATCCAGAGATTTCAGCCTGTGCAGCAGGATTCCTTTACTACCTGTACTCTCTTACATCTCCCAGTTTGATTGCGATAATAAAAACAAATGAAAATGGAAATCCAGTTGTGATGATAATAGAGTAACACAGGTGAAACGGCAGATGAAATGAGAGCAAAGGCGAGAGGCTGTGCAGTGTCAAGCATATCCCGAGAGGTCCTGAACTCATCCCGCTTTCTCTGCAAAGAAATCCCTGTAGATAGAAGGATCTTCAGTGTTTTAAGATACATCTTACGAGGCTTCCAAAGGTCCAGATGCACTTGGTAGTACAAACACACAGGAACGGGAACCCAGTGAGGGCTGGCCTGCGATGTGAGACTGAAGTGATTGGGTTGGAGCATGGGACTTAGAGGACATTTCACCAGGAAGCCGCTTCCAAGGAAGCAAAGGAGCGACAACAACAATAAATGGGAGATTACGAGGCGTGAATTGACATGGCAGCAATAAATGAGACATGTGCTGAAATGCTTGGATATGATTCAGGAAGGGGCTTTGAATGATTATGAAAAATTGCAAGAACCAGTCAGTTCAGAGAGAAATTTCTGAGCAGAGGAGAGGGGTGACTGCTTTTTGCCAGCCCTGCTCACTAGAGCAGCGAGCTGCAGTAGAGGCTCTGTGACAACGAGTGCTCCCTGGCCTTTGGGAGCTCCCCACCTGAATTCTTTGCAGCAGAACCTGGAAGGAATGCAAAATTCCAGTACACTGAAAACGCTGCTAACACTTCATCAGAGTTCATGCAAGAGAAGGGGAGAGTTCAGCAAAGAAGAGAGGCAGGGAGGACGCTTGCAAAGAGGTCCTCCAGGACTGCCTTGGAGCCATCTCTAGCAGCTTCACCTTCACAGGTCCTGGAGGAGGCACCAGGGACATTGGCGTCTGATGCCATCCAAACTTCTTGGAGACATCCCACATATCTGCTTCCTCCTGCCTATTCGGCAGGGCATGGGTTGCCTATAGGGCAATTTAGAACTGTCATTAGATTACAGAGCGGGGTGGCCTGAGATAATGCAGCTTCTTTCCTCTCCTGTTCCACAAGCACACTAAGAAGAAATAGACAGAGCTAGACCACTCCAAGGTAAATAGATTAATGTATGCCACACAATTCCTGGAATTGGAAGCCATTTGGGCAAGAAAACACAGTAGATAAAAATGATGACAGATGTGCCAGCCAGCAAACCGAGTGATAATCTTTCTCTTGCACTCTGTTTTCTGCTTGAATCCTTTGAAAGGGTTAATAAACCAGCAGAGCAACAAGAACTCTGCCATCTCTCAAAGAGCTTTTGATAAAGTCCAGCACAAGAGGCTATTGAGAAACTTGGCAGTCCAGGGGTGGAAGGTAAAGTCCTGTCACGGATTAAAAACTGGAGAGAGATAAGAAGCAAAGAGTGGGAACAACTGGCCAATTCTCAGCTCCAAAGAGATTAATAGTGGGTAGCTCCAAGGACAAGATTTCAGACTGGAGATGTGTTTGTTTACCACTGGTCAGGAAAATGTACTCTTGACCCAAAATGTTCAGGATAACCAAGCCTAAAAAGGTTTAATAAAAACCTAAAGAAAATGTAGCTTGGAGTCCAGGTCTGCCAGGGATTAGTATCACTCAACGTGCCTGAAGAGGCACAAAGAGAATAAAAGACAAATCAGTGTGAGGGGCACATACAGGCTATGGCAAATACAGGCTAACACTGAGCAGACAGAACTGATTAACCCATTGCCATGGATGGCATAACTAATGCAGGGGAAAAGGGGAAAATGAATGTCCTGAATGTACCACACACGGGTTAACTACACCCACAGTCACCCACATAACTTGGTACATGCCAGTGGACAGGAGTGAAGCAAGAATGATGCATTTAATTCAATATAAATAGCCTGCATATTTGTAGATAAACTACAAGATTGGTCCAGCCTCTTGCTCCAAAATACAAGAAAATCTCTGCCTGGACTTGCCAGAGGTGCTAGTATAGCTATGTTTTTCTTCTGGAAATATCTGTCATTGGAGAAAAGTTTTGCAGAGATCATTGCTTTTTCTAAAGTTGGTTAAAAATAATAGAAAATTCAATTTTACTTTCTGCACAGGGATTTAGGAACATTAGTAGCATTGGCATTGGCATACATTAGTAGCTGATACATCATGTCTTCCCTTGCATCATTGATAATAAACCTTTTTGTCTCCATTGATTGGAGCACCAGTGCAGTAAAAAGGCTTTACTACAAACTCAGTATTAACTTTGGAGGGGAGATACTGTACTTAAACACCTATTTTGGTGTGGAATGATGCATGTGCCTGTGGCGCTCTCTTCCTGTTCTCAACAGAGGATGTCTTGGCAAGTAGTTAAAACTAACTTTATCTTTTAAAAGGTCAGGGTGTTTTGGTTGAGTCCCTTCCCTAGTGAGTTAGCGCCAGAACCAGGAATAGTCCCCCAAACTCCTGACTCTCACTCTGATATTCAAGTGCAAGAGTTCAGAAGTGTGCTTGAAGATGCCAAATCCTTTGGACAAATTCTTGAACTGGCATGACCAGGCAACATAACAAACTCCCTAAAGGAAGATGTGGAAATGAATATGCTCTAGTTACATTTTTTTTTTCAGATGTTAAGGAAATATAGTTGGGAGTAGTTTCTTGGGATGAAAAGTGAAGAGAATTTCAGCCTACTTTTCATCTATACAGCGTTTTTTTAGGATTCCCTGTTGCATGACATTCTCTCAGGAATTTATGTTATTTCGTCTGCCCTTCCTTCTGTTTTCTGTGTCTCCTCATTTGTGTTTCTTTTGAAAGGGCTTACAGAAAGGGAATAAAGCAGAATGGACACAGCAATCAATAGAAAGATTGTTTCTTTCCTAGAGAGGGCTCCTCTCTGGATGCCACTAAATTATTTGGAAAGATCATAGATTCCCTTGATAACAACATTTTGAGTTAATTAGGTGCACAAAGTCAGGTAATTAGGTGAATGCAAAGAGGCAAAAATTTAGTTTCCCTGGTGTAAGAAATCTGAGACAAATTAGTTGCTTATTAGATCAGATAGATTTCCTTGTGGATTAAACTCTTCTAGCAATTAGTATTACACACGCTGCAAAAATTTGATAAATAGCAATGATACGTATTCATGTAGCATCAATTTGGTGTTCTGAAGATTAGCAAGATAGCGTCAGAGGGGCTGGGCTCACTTTCTGACACATACATCACAAATCTTCCTGTCATTCTTGTATCATAAGGGGATGCTGAAAATGTCCTCTGCAATTGCCTGAGACTTCCCCTTAGCTGCAGAGCCGGATTACTTATGTAGGGTACAACTAACCCCTAGAGATTTCCACTACATCATCACCATCAGCAAGAGTTTTTCTCAAACATGTTGTCTCTCTGAGGTCGATTGGAAAACTTCTGAATTCACGGAGAGTGAAGTTAAGCTAGAACCTGCTGATAATGTCCCCTTCCTCCTCTGCCTTCACCACTCTCCAGCAGACTTGTATAACAGAGCTGAGTAATTACAGCCTGGGGTCCGTGCAGGCATCCCGATGAGTGGGATCAGCATGCGTAAAACAGGCTGGAGAACTGGATCATACCAAGGTGCAGCCGGAAAAGTTCAATCGTGACCTGAATGTGAATGGGCACCACCACATACCAGCTGTCTCATTCTTATCAGAAATAATTCAAGTGGTAGATTTAGCAACTCACTACCTAATGAGTTCAGGGTGAGCAGCTAAAGCACTGGACTGTAGCCCAAATTAGGGGTCTTATTCCCTGTCTCCCTTTGTAGTAAGAGGAGAGATAGGCTTGTCTGCGTGGTAGTTACAGAATCATAAGGAACAGTGCCAAAGGTTGTCCAGTGCATCCTCCTGCTCAAAGCCAGGGCCAAAGTCACCTAACATGTTACTGACAGCTGACTGCTGATCCTGCTCTTAAAACCTTCCTGTGGTGGAGGTTTCATCCTCTCCTCAGATGGTCTGCTCCCAGTAGAAAAAAAAAAACTGTTGTTTACAAATTTCCAATCGAAATCTCTCCAAGTCAAACCCAAGATTTCCTGTCTATTAGTCATGGGCCAGATGTCCCAAGCCAGGAGTCAAAGCAGTGTCTTGGCTGTATGTATCATGATACCCTCATACCACCACCATGCACCTCGTGCTTTCAGAGCCACTGTAGACAAGCCCCTGTGCATCTCGTTGGGAAAGTTGGTCTCTTTCTCTGTCCTTGCCCCAAATCAACAGCTCCACACGAGCAGATGGTGCGTGCCTCAATCACCACAGTGCCGGAGCTGGCATAATTCACTTTCCTTGTATGTGAGGAAGGGGCACAGCGCTGCGGCTGGTGCTTGGGCTGGAGCAGTCGGCTGCTGACGGTTACATCTTTGGTCATTCTCAGAAGTCACCAGTGCTCACCTGCTGTGGGCTGTGCATGGCTTCAGGGAGGTTTCCACTTGAGGTGAGATCACCCAGAACTGTTGGTGAACCACAAATTAACCATGAGCCAGCAGAGTGTACTTGTGCCTAAGAAGGTCCATGGTATCCTCGTGCATTAGAAAGAGTATTGCCAGCAGGCTGAGGGAGATGATCCTCCCCTCAACTCAACCCTCGTGAGGCCAGGGAGTGCTGGGTCCAGTTCTGGGTTATCCCATACAAGAGAGACATGGACCAAGTCCAGCAAAGGGCTTCTACGATGATCAAGGGACAGGAGCATCTCTCATGAGGAAAGACGGAGAGAGCTGGGACTTGGGATTCTTCAGGCAGAAGAGAAGACGTGTATAAGTATCTGAAGGGAGGGTGTAAAGAGGATGAAGCCAGACTATTTTCAGTGGTAGCCAGCAATAGGACAAGAGGTAAAGGGCAAAAAAGTGAAACACAGAAAGTTCTGTCTAAACATGAGGAAAATCTCCCAGAGAGATTGTGGAGTCCCCATCCTTGTAGATATCCAGAGGCTCTCCGGACAGGACCACAGGCAATGTTCTCTAGGTGACCCTGCCTGAGCAGGGGCATTGGACAAGATGATCAGAAGCAGACCTCTGTCTCTTCCAAACCCAACCACTCTGTGACTCTGTGGATGCCAGCAATGACTCTGCCTTTAAGCAGCACCTGATCCCTGAAAATCTGCCTACTGGTGTGGTTACCTTCCTGGGGCTCCATCAGTTTATAGTGTTATTTCCTCAGCGCAGGACCAGCCAGGTTGTGTTTGCTAGATGGAAACAGGAGATTGTTTTTCAAAAATTGTGTTTGCACAGAAAAGCCAAACTTTTCAATTTCAGGTCCTTTCAGAGAGCAGAAAGAGCAAGGCTGATCTATGAGGAAGGATGAGTTGAGAGCAACCGCATCTCCAGCAGGGGTGTCAAAACCAAGCCAGGGTTAGTGAGAGTCTTCATCAGAAAAGACAGAATAATGAGTCCAGTCTAAAGTCCACACAGGAACAGGGCCAAAGTCTATGACACAGGGCCAAAGTGCATGCAGGAGACAGCACCTCTGCCTACAGCGAGCTGAGGCAGGGACTCAAGACCCAGAGCGTAGGCCCGCAGTGTAGATCCCAGGTGAGGCTTGTTGAGGCAGTTAAGGCCTATCAGTGCCCTGAGATCTCTGGTAGATTGACACAAAGTGGGAGCATTTGATTTTCCTACCAAAATGAAATCCTCTTTTCCCTTCCTACTAAATTATTGTTTTCATTATGCTTCACTCGACCAGGAAAAAAAAATTATGTGTTTAGGAAAAGCTTACTTATTTACTTATTCTAAAGTTCACATTTTGCTTCCAAACACCACTCAAAATAGTTGCTAAAATGTCACTTTTGACTTTTGCGTGTTTCCGGGCTTGGCAAACAGTTTCATTTGTCTTGAAAATGCACCTTTTACTCAGTGTTTTCACATCAATCTCGCACCAGTCTCTTGCAGACAGCACTTCATGATTCCTTAGCAAACAAAAAAAATTACTAGTAACGTGTGCAAACAGTGGTGGAAATACTGAATAACTGAGTAACTTCCTTAGGCATTAAACTTACTCATTCTCTTTGTACTCTGTATAGATTTCAAAGCTAACTTTCAGCTAAGCAACTGTATTCATATTTTTTGTCGCCCATGTAAGAAGGACAGCACACAAGAGGTATAAACTGGAATAAAGAGAGATTGAGAGTGGGTATAAGCAAAACCTTTTTCTCCATGAGGACAGTCAATCAGTGGAACAGGTTGCCCTGGGAGGCTGTGGGATCTCCAACCCTGGAGGTTTTCCAGCCCCCACTGGACAAAGCCCTGTGCAATGTGGTCTGACCCTGCTTTGAGCAGAAGGTTGGACTTATCCCCGAATTATCCTACAACCCATTGATCCGAGAACATTCAACTCATCTCACAGAGGCAATTCTCAACCACCAGCTCTGTGTGACACGCCTACCCTGTGGAGACCAGCAAGGCTTCGTTTTTCTCTGAACTCTCCAGAATCTACTCAGCAAACGATGGGCAGAAGACCTCAATCCCAGCACCGGAAACACCCTCCCACATCTTGCTGAACTCCCATTTTTCCCTTCTCATTGAGAGATGGGATCTACAGTTTAGATGTACCTCAGTACATCCGTGGCAGAGCAGCTTTGGCAGCACTTTCAAAACTACTGACCTTCCTTACACCCCCGCTCTGAATAGATATGTGGATGTGTGGACCTAATTCATGTGTATTGGATCATGTTCTGCAGGTGCTTTACTTTCTACTGAATGAACAGAAAATGAACAGCTTTCTTTCTTCCTCCCTTCCTCCCTTCCTCCCTTCCTCCCTTCCT
>JAUBNY010000359.1:4049287-4059300 GCA_032275445.1 Crypturellus soui | reverse complement strand
CTTCCTTCCTTCCTTCCTTCCTTCCTTCCTTCCTTCCTTCCTTCCTTCCTTCCTTCCTTCTTCCTTTTCCTTCCTTCCTTCCTTCCTGGGCAGAGGGAGAACTGACCTCCCTTCATAGGTCAGTTGAAGTGCGAGACTCAAATGACTGCAAAGAGAACTTCAGTGTTACACAGATTGGGTCAGCCGTCCCAAGTCAAGTGTCTAAAACCTTAGTGAGGCCATGCATAAGGTAGGGAGTGAGCAATTATCGACATGCTGAGCAGGAGGAAAACGCAGGAGACACCACAGTAGAGAAATACACAATAGATGACCCTAGCAGTATGCTTTACAGATTCACTCTGGTACATGACGAATCTGTGGAAAAAGTTCCAACAAGAATAATACAAAAACCATTCTGAATCGCTCTACCAATACCACAAATAGAGTTTATAGAAATCTGTCGCTGCAGAAATGGGGACAAAATGAGCCTCCTATTCTTTTCCAATCAGCACAATAAAGTCACATCTTGCTAGGGCCATTTTGCATAGTGAACCAATTAATCAGCTCAGGCACCAGATCAGACAAACTATTTTGCTTCTGTGAAGAGCTGTCATCACACTACAGTGGTGAAACCAGCCAAGTATGTAAGAACTGACTGGGAAAGAAAGTGGTACCTGACCAGACTTTATTTTCCACTCAATAATGCCTGCCTGAATTTAGCTTCACCAGTCATGCCAAACCTCAAGAAGCCTGGAAAATATATTAGAAGGAAGAATAAGGCTGTCTGGTGCACATTGGGAGTCAACACTCCCTTGCAAGAGGCACCGAAACACAGTAGATCATCCAATTCGCCCAACCTGTTCCTCAGCCTTCAGAAGGGCCCCGGCTCAGCTTCTTGTTCTTGGGCAGAAGAATGGATAAAGTCTGGGCTATCCGACTGCAGCAACGCAAAGCAGAAGCCAGTGCCAGGGTGATCCACAGTCAATATCCAAACCACAGCATGGCAGAAGGACTCCTATGCTTGTACTGAAGGGCAGTCCCACTATGGATGTATGTAAAAGCCCCATGACTTTCTGTAGCTTTTGATACATGGCACAGTGGTAGTTATGGGTTTAGATGATTTGGCATTGAGGTTTTCAAGTATTGATGCAGACTAAATGCCTAAATACATTTCTTTTTATTTTTTTTCAAAATTCCTGCATTATTAGTAATTTTAAGCATCCACATGTCTTGAAAAAAAACTATGACTTTTAGTAACTAATTTCCTGACCCTCCCCTCTTCCCAGGGTGTAATTGCTCCTCTGGAATATTTCTGGAAGATGTTTCATGGTAGTCACTTTAACATCTCTAGAGCGTGTCTCATTGTGGCATGAACAATTTATAAGGAGAAAAACACACATAATTGCCATTTTACAAAGTAAAGTTGCTTCTTTATCTCTTACCCAATTTGGTTCATTTTTACAGGCCCTACATTATGACCCATCTATTCTACTTTTGTCCTTTCATTTAGCGATTCCAGTTCTTAGGAGTTTATCATAAATTTCACAGAATTTAGTGCTAATCTTAAATCTAGTTCTCGGGGCAACTGATTACATAAGAACATCATATTTTATTCAAAAGAATAAGTTTCTAGTCCTCAGGGTTACAGAGCAAATTTAAAACACAAATCAGAAATATCCTAGCAGCTTCAAAGCCAGCAGATAAATTAAAATAGTGTTTCTTTCTGTATCTTATTATTTTCAAGCCCAGCTTAAAATGGCAGAGTCTTGTAAATCTTGTAAAACAGCAATTATGGGTGATTTCCTCCATAGAAATTGCTCAGTGTCACACTGAGAGAAGCTTTATAGAAGTCTGCTTCATGATTTCTGAATATTTGAAATTGGCTCTGCTATATCTTGGAATCTGTATCCATGAACATTTCAGCGCATGGGTCTCTCTATTCAGATACTGTACAATACATGACAGTACTAAATCTTTAGTTTGGGTATCTTCATATTCTGCCCAGCCAGCTTCATGAATAGCAGATATAGTTCTTCCATAGACTTTGTAGGTCCTTTACATTTCAAAATCTGTCATATTGATTCCCTCTTTCGCTCAAGGGCATTTCTACTACTGATTTGCCCTAGGTGCCCTGTATTGGCTCACAAGCAATTGTCAGATTTTATGTTTTGTAGTTTTTCAGTTTTCTTTCTGTGGACTCCTAATCTATTATTATACCTGTCTCCATAATCAGTATTTTGTAAATTTGTGGGGTTGGTTAAAGGTATCACACCATATTTATGGAACAAAATATTTTTATCCAAAAACTAAAGAATATATATTAATAGAAGATCGATAATTCCTAAGTGTGCAGACTGTAAGATTTCAGTTCCTGTTTCCCTTTGGAGACTAAAACCACAGTCTTTCCAAATGGATCTCCTTAATGAACTCATCATTCGCTGTGTAAAGTTACACTGCAAGCCCAGAAGCTTTCACAAGGAAACAGCAGTGTTGGAACATGTGGGGTTTGGGCAGAATGAAGCCTTTTTTAAGGCCAGTGCTGGTGTCAGTTTGTACAGAGGGTCCCAGGGGAATGCTTGGAGCAGTGCTAGGCTTGCTTTGGTGACAGGAAAAGTCAAGCTGGAGTTTACATTTTAAGCCTTCCTGTCAGGCACTTGGCATTGTGCCTTCCACAAAGGCAGTGGAGACCAACACGAGCTGAGCAAAATGCTGGGCAGAAGGTGGAGTGGGAGAAATGGCCGTGGTGAGGCTACCTGTGTGGGGCAAGCTCCTCATGGCACCGGGCAGCCAAGCTGGGTAGTCACCTCCCAGGAAAGCAGCGCTGATCGGGACAGCGCTGTTAAACTCCGCTTAAGGTGTCCCTTGAATGTGGGCCCCACAACTAAACACAGCTGTAGAACATGTGAAAAAGGCTCACTCTTGTGTTCATGGTTTCTGACCCTAACAGGGAGGTACCTTAGACTGGAATAATAGGATGGATAAAAAGCAATAATTCTAGCGTATGGGAAGCATCCTTTCTGTTCTTGTTTGAAATTTGATTGTGGTCTGAAATGCACTGCACACATAATTGTCTGAAGCTTCTCATGAACTGAAAATTCTAAGAAAATATCATTTCAGAAACAATGCAACATGATGTTTGAAAATAAAATGTACTCCTTAGACCCTGAGGCTGTGAATCTGACAGGCTTATGCTTCCAAAGGCTGATGAAGATACATTTTTAAAATGCGCATCATGTCTTCCTCTCTCAGGAGTACATATGTACAATTACAATTCCCTTTTTTTCCATACAAGGGAATACTGAGCTGAAGCAGCAGACAGAACAATATTTTTAATTTATATTTTTAAGGTATTTTAATTGAGACTTGAATAACTATATGGCAAGTACTGTAATGTGAAAAAGGGATTTTAAAAATGATAGTCCCATTTCAACAAGAACATTAATTAGTGGTATCATTTTCATTCCTGAAGTCTGGCATTTCACTTAGTATCTTTTGGGATGTGGGCCAGACCAATTTTGATGAGTTTTGCATCAGTCACACATTTAAAGATTAAAATCTTGGTCGTTGCGAGGGAATCACATAAATAAATAAATAAATAAATAAATAATTGGACTTTATGTGAAACACCATGTTGGTTGCAAAGACCAGCTGGTCCCACCTTTCTCTAGAAATGAATCCCTAGTTTCCACTAACAGTTTGTGAGACTTGGTTGTGGCAATCTATAAATACTGTCTGACCACGGCAGAGTGAGACTCATGCCTAAATTGGATCCAGTGAATGTTGATATGTAAAATATGCTTTCTGCTCTCCTTGTCTCTGCCCCCTTCTCTCACTACTCCTGCTCTACTCCCTCAGATTATATATTAGTATATCTTATACCCCGCTTTATACTTGAATATTTTTAGAAACATCATCATGTTGAAGGCATAGTGATAATCATGTATGTATAGACAAAATATGTGAAATCACATAGGTTAAGAGCAAGCCATCTTCTACGGACACTTATAAGCTTGAAAAGCCTCACTAAGGAAGTGTCATATGTAACCAATAAGTAACTAATCTCATTGCTAATAATAGTAATCTTCTGTTTTATAGCACTTTTCATCTGGAACAGGTGAGAAGCATACTGAGTTCATGACCTGCCTGAGTTCATGAAGTGTATATTGAAAATGTAAGTTGAAATGTGGATCAATGCACACTTTGTATATGGGCTAATTCCTCTGTGGGAACAGTATACATTTACTTGGTCATTTCTGCACTTTACTCTGAGACTTAGGAGCCTACAAAGAGTTGGGCAACATTACCTGGAAAGCTTCCAACTCACTTTATAAATTATCCATGGGAATTTTTCATCATGACACTGAAGTTATTTGTGTAAGAAAACAGCACCTAACAGTACCAAAACAGGGTTGGACAGGAGGTAAAGAATATTCAGTTGAAAGTACAGATAATACTTTTAAGTATTTCCTGAGTACAACACTTTTGGATGTGAACTGTAAGGCTGCAATTGGGATCCTAAGTGCTGTTTCCCATGGTGATAAACAAGACTTTCTTTGATATAACCTTGCTCATGAACTCACAGATACCCTGGACACGAGGTAGCAGCTGCCAAGAGACTGTTCACTTTCCCAGTATCCCAGATCATGATTTCCTGTCTGCCCAAACATCGCTTAGTTTTCCTCCAAAAATGTCTCTGGCTCTTCTTATTTGAAATTTCTTTTTGCTTTATTGTTATTTTTTTCCCTATTTCAGCAGCATATCCATCTATTTCTCCTCTTTATACACTGACATACAAAACCAATGCCAAATTCTGCATTTGCCTTCAGTCTGGAGTCTAACTCTGGACATGGCTTTAGTTTTAGGGGATGGTTGCCCAAGGATTGTGCTTCTTTGATCTTTCCAAAAAGAGCATAACTACTTTTTCCACATCTCTTGAATGAACATCACATCCATTACTGACAACAATCCTTCACCTAATCATCAAAAAATAATAGGTTATTGTAGCCTTAACCAACCAGCTAATCTCACCTTGATAATTGTAAGGTTCTTCTAATAGTTTCTATATTAAGTATGAAGAATAAGAGAAAATAGGACAAATGCAATTCCCCAGTAAGTTAAAAAAATGCAGAAAGTCCTTGGGAGCAACTGCTGTAAGTTGCATGCCTATGAAACAGGGGAAGGCTGAAAAAGAAGCAAGTAACCATTAAACTAGTATCCAAGAGGCAGAAAACAGGAAGCAATTAGTACAAAATCAAAATAAGGAGCATAAAATGAAGCAAATTACCAGAGGTACAAAGGGAAGAACTATATTATAAAAGGATCAAACGAGCAAAAGAAGAAGGAGAGGCAAAAGAAGGAGGGCACATTATAAGAACTCCTAGTATCTCTGTCTGGCAGGTCAGAAACAAGTGATCTTTGGCACTGATTAGTGCCCAGAGGAGCTGGAATCCACCTCACACTCACAATTCACACTCTGGTTTTCTCTATGTAGACAGGCAGAATTCACAAGAAAAAAATGGTAGGGGAAAGGGAATCCTCACTCTAATATACATTGGAGACCTTGCACTGCCAATAATAAATGCCCTCAGAATTTGTAAATCTTACACAAATTAATTTCCTTACTCAAAAAAAGTTCCATCTAATGCAGGAAATTTTGTATTAGATTTCATTTTGACAGAAGAGGAACAGACCACAGAATTAATTTTAGTGATGCCTTTGATACAAATGGTCTTACTTAATTGGATCTTATGGACACAGGCAAAATGAAGTTAAGATGATGATAATAATGTACTAATACATATACTCGCTCTCTTAAAAAGGTGTTTCACAAAGGGAAACAACTATGATGCAAATTACTTAGAAATTCAATTGTTAACTCAGAATTGTTTAACAGTCTTAAAACAGTCAAAATACTGCATTTACTCAGTAAATGTACTTACTTATTTTCCCAGCAGTGAGGGAAGAGTCACAACTTTTGAAAACCCTGCTTAGAAGCAAACTAAAGTATTTATTCATGTTGGAATATACATACAAGCATACAATATTGACAAGAGATCATTTCAAGTGACAAACGATCACTTCAGAATTTATGAAACATGATAAAAAGATCAACACAGCATACATTAAAAGGGAGGAAAATTGGCTAAACGGGCTAGTTTAGCAGATCTCAGAACTGTAAGAAAGATTCCTCATCAGTCAGGTAAAACTCCATCAGGGCTTCATATAGGTTGTCCCCATATTATTACATATTTTTATCACTGGAAGAAAACAAATGGCTAAATGGAATTGGATGTCTGTTTGCTTGCAGTCTTCATGTTTGGTGACCAAAATTCAAGACAGAATTGATAAATTGGGGTAGGAATCAGAGTTGAACCCTGTAAGTGGCTGAAAGGTTGGTAAGGATGCCCTGGAGAAACAGACACATGAAACATCATCTATTTGGTGTAAAAAATAAAAGGATTGTTTTATTACTGTCTTGTAGATAGTCTGACGCGACTCAATGTAGTGGATGAAGGTACAGGTAGATGAAGGTAGTGTCCAATGACTTGAAGCTGAAGACACAATTTCAGACTAAGAAGCATGCTGTGAATTTTCTACCAGTGATGGAAATTCACCAGAGGACAATTTAACAAAGATTACAGTGGATTTTTCATTGCTTCCTTCCTTTAAACCACTATGAAGGTATTTTTTCAAAAAAGAGACTCCTTGGAACAGAACTCTGGGGCAGCCCACAGCCTGTCCTCAGGAAAGCATTGGACTAGATTAGTACCATGAAGTTCTGACCATATTAGCTACAGATTTGGAATCTGGATTGTAACCTAACACATCTGTGCAGGTATGTAATTTGGAAAAACTTTATTATTATTCTCTCAAACGTTCTGGGCAAGGAAATTGCTAAGAAAATAGATTGTAAGCAAGCAATTAGTGTTCTTCATGGGATTAATCTGAATGTGAGTGATCTGAATGGCAGTTTCATTCTCACTGATTTCACTGGGGTTTGAGATACGGCAAATGACCTTGCTCCATTGAGTCAGTTGTTCAAATTCAAACCAGGAGTGCAAAATTAGTGATCAGATTGCGGCTGAGCCTGAGAGTGTCTAGTTGCAGTTTTGTGCCATATGTGCATTCCATTTCAAGAGGGCCTGAAAGAATAATTTTGAGGACATCTGTTAGCAGTACAGTCCCTCAGGAATGCTCCCAAGTTACTTGTGAAATGGCCTATTTTAATTTTGAAAATCCTTTGCTCTGTCTGTAAGATTGGGGATTTTCTTTATACTTTGTCAGAATTGACTCTGCTGAATCCATCTGTACCACTTTTGGCATTACATTCATAACCCACTCCTTAAAAGGAAAAAGTCCATCTTTCCTAGTCAATATGTCCTATTTGCATTTCATTCATTCATTTTGTTCCCCATTTGTGCTGCCAGGTGTTGTGAGGCCTGGTGATGTCTCATGTTTCTCTCATAGATTTTTTTTTAAACAGGAATTGTTTGAAATACATCATTAAAAGAGCTTGTCCTCCCTTTACAACCCCCTTCTTTGTCTTACCAAGTCAGTATAGCATGGGTCCTGTTTTTGAGGAAGGTCTTGAAATGCTTAAAGAAAACTTAGGCTTCCTCATAGTCTGGAGATGTTTTGGACTAAGGCTATCTTGTATCTCAGTCAAAATATTTGGTAGTCTAAAAAAAGAGAACCAGCTCCCTCCACAAGCCTTTCCTCAACCTAACTTTCCTCTTGACAGCTCTTTAGTGCCCCCTCATGATTACAGGAGTTTGACAGTATGAGCAAGAACATGAGGTTTTGGTTACCTCAAAGCAATTCTGTCCAACACATAAGGTTTTGCATTCCTGCGCTGCAGGTGACCCTTTGAAATAAGATAAATACATCTAAAACATTTAATCTTACCACTCACCTCCACCACTGTTACAGGATCAGGGTGCAATTCTCATGTTCAACATTGTTTTTGTAAGAGGGGGCTAAAGAGCAACCCATGTGGGCTCCTGCCTTATTAAATGCTAGAAATGCAGATTAAAACAGACTCTAATTCACTGTATTGAGTATTATTTCTGTTTCCCAGAATTGCCTATCTTTTTGCTAAAGGTTTGGAAAAATATGGGGTGACATGCTAAGTTTTTTTTTTTGATAATAGTAAGTTCTTTTGGTTATAGTAAGTTTAGGATTTTGCCAGTGAATTAGTCTTAAAAAAAAAAAGTATAATGTAACTTTTAGACAAAAGGAATGAATGCGGAAAGAACAGGATAGGAATTTTCTTAGTTTTACTCAATTTAGACACAGAAATACGTTTGTTAGATGTGTGTTTGTGGACCTGCAATTTCAAATCTTTTCTTGAATCTAGTTCATTTTCGACAGTTTGAGATGTCAACCAGTGACAAATATTGCAAATACTAAGATCCTTTCTCTGACTGTCTTGTAGTTACTGTGGATGAGCTGCTGAGAACATTCCCCAAAGGGCCATTTAAAACTATTTATCAGAAGCATTTTAGCATAACACATGACCCCATCTTTGACTGTTCTTCATTCCTCCACTCTTCTGATACAGCATCAACCTATCAAGTTAATATGGAGTTCACAACCCAATGCTGCCCATTCACTGAAAAACAGGCTGAGCATGGTTACTGCTGTACAAGGAATTTAATGAGGTAACTAGTGATCATTGTTACATCTTTATCAAAGGTTATTTTAGCTCCAGTGTTCCTTTTATGGATAACTAACTAAACAAGCAACAGCTCCCTGAATACATTGTTCTTCAGCGAGGTTGTGTTTTGGAATGTAAAAATAGTCTTTTGATCTAAAGAACTTGGGTGGTTCCAGCATTCTTTGTAGTGAGAATACAAATCTACCTGTCCAAGCTCACAAATAAAAAAGTTCTTGCAAACTGACTACTTTCCCACAAAGAAATGATCCTCTATTGTGGTTGCTTAATGGACCAGAATGCTAAATTGCCTTCTCAGTAGAAATCTACAGAGCAGACTAGCTGCTAAACTAATGTATCCATAACCAGGACAAAAGCAGTCATCTGCTTCTCTACTGGCACTTCTGTGACATTCTTGAATTTACTCTAGATGAGCAGCAGGTAACACAGCAGGGGGAATTAAGTATGTGTGATTTGTAAGAGACTATAAATAAAGCACTGGCAAACTTGGCTGATAGTACCTGAAAAAAATACTTACTGTGGCTGATTCTCTACTATCAGCAAGATACTTTCCAGAAAAAAAAGAGGTCTTTAAACACACAATGTGGGGTAGAGAAAGGTCTCTGAGGAGAGAAATAAAAAAATCTGCAAACCTTAACAAAAAATGGAACATGAAACATACCTCAAGATGACTTGACAGGAAAACAAGAAATCTTGAATAGAAAGATAAACATATGTGAGGTTCTTCAGTCTTGTAATCTTGTGATTCATCTTAGACCATCCTTTTCCTAAACAACAGTGCCATTTATACTTTGTACTTGAGATATTTCAGACAGCAGAAATGCAAAAGCCTTAGATGAAGGACCACTGTGTTGAGCTGCTAAGAGGGAATCACACAATTTCTGACAGGATACAAGGAGCTTGAGAAGATGTTATACTATCTATATTGCATACTAGTTCAGAGAAGATAAGAGCTGAATCACAGTTTCATCCCCTCCATCCCACCAGGTTACAATTCTTAATGCAATAATTCCATATATGCCAAAGGGACTGCAACAAAGGTGAAGTGGGCATGGAAATTTTAATGACTTTAATGCAAAAGGACATTAATGCAAAATATATGAAAGATTTATTCCTGGGAAAAAGACACAGCTAATTTAAACCAGCTTTGGTTATGAAGCGAATAAAAACAAGGATAGGAAAGCTGCTGTGCTTGTATCTTGTTCACACGGGCCACCTAGACCTGCACATAAGCGCTTAGCAGTAAAGCTTAGCACGTAAGCTGGAGGAGCATTTCAGAACTGCATTAAGCAGTCAGCAGAGCACGCTCCGGCTGTCTGAACTTCATCACAGCCTTCATCATATCTGACTCATCTCACGG
>JAUBNY010000359.1:4032679-4046613 GCA_032275445.1 Crypturellus soui | reverse complement strand
GAGAGGAAGCACTAAAGAAGAGCCTTATCCTTGCTCAGGCAGAGCAGGAACCCATTACTGGGACAGTAGCTGCAAACCGATGTCAGAAGTTGTTGATGTTCATGGACCAGCTGTGATCAGAAGTGACTTGGTCGTGGTTCAGCATTCTGCAGTCCCAGCACTGAGGCAGTTGTCACTGTATCCTCACTCCAGTAGCTTAAAAATCCTTCCATAGGGTTAAGCAGGGAGATCTGACCTTTTTTGATATTTTTCCCACAATCTAGTTATCCATGGCCAAGTTCCCAAAGAGCAGCTCTTTGCATCTAGGGGCATCCAGGCTCCATGACTCCTGTCTGCAGCTGGATTTTTCCCAGGAGGTTTGTTTTAAATCTTCCCTCTTTTCAGCCTCTTTTTGTCCTCACCTGATCTTGAGGAGCAGTGGGATGTGAGCAGGCTGTGACTGCCATGCCGGTCCCAAAGGGAACAATCCTACTATGTCAGCCCCATGTCAACATTATACTGCTCCACTTCATTTTCTGTACATTTAAACCTCTTTTTCTTCATTTTTGTCACTTGAGATAGCAGGTAGGAACGTGTGTGAAAGATTTATAGGCAAACATAGATCAGACTGATATGTAATTGTTCTCCACTGTCGCTTGCCTCTCTGTTTTTCGCTGCCTGTAGTTCAGTGTGACTTGTGACACATGGTTTAGATGCAATCTTTTGTATTGATTTAGCATGTCAGCCTTCTATTGATTCCACGCTTAGGTCTTGTCTTTCGTAGACGGCGCAACTGCAAATGTCTGTGCCTATTTGAGGACTGACATCCAAAACCTTCGTACATGCATCCTTCCCAGTTGCATTCTTATAATCATTCTCTTGGTTTACATCTTATCGTTAACACATTTCAGCTGATTTTCCATTCTTCCAGGTTTTCTCCTGAGTCTTAACTGCCTTTATGGATCTCATTTCTCTAGCTGGAATTCTAGGTCATACTCTATGGCAAGCTACCTAGCCCAATATAAGCTGATTTCTCTCTATGCTGTAAGCGAACACTTCATTCACTCTGTGCTCTCCAAGGCAATGCGGTGTTGTGACAAAATTCTTTTTGTTTCAATAACTTTTTTCAGATAATGATAAAAATAATGCCTAACAGGTAAGGTCTGTTGTCAGCTGGAAACATAGAGTATCCCTGGCAACAGTCTGGGCACTCCAGCACTGCTCAGGTTGGCTGTGAGTGCACTGACTCAGACTGGAGCATTGCAGAGACACTTGTGGAGAAGGGGACACCTATTTGTGTATAATTCATGGCAACAGAATTAAATGAAATAAAACACTAGGTTGCTAACGCCATGTGGCATTATACTGGAATTAAGTAGCCTTTCCAGGGAAAAGAACGCATTTTTACTTTATTTTAAGAAAAGCAAAAAGCTAACTAATTCTTTACATTTTGAAATACCTTTCTGGTTCATTGTTCCATTCAGATTGAGCTTTAAAATCTCATTATCTCTCTAACTGCTCTGCCTATTAAGCTTTCCCTTTGCCTGTCATGGTTTTGTGCAGCACAGTGGAGCTTACAAAACCTGATTTAATTATAGTGTGGAAGAAAACCCAGATTGCAACCACATGTAGCCAAGGTTCAAGTCAACTCCCAGACTGGCAATATCACCTTTTCTGAGCATCCAAAATGTAGCTGTGCATAGGAAAGGAAATTTCTTTATTGAAAGTAGCAGGGTACCGTCCCCTGACTTACTGCAATAATGATGACATTTTGCTTTTATGTAAGTAGCAGCTTGAACCTCAGAACTGACCTTCACAGATACACAAGGTTCAACCTCTATTACCTAGATAATGAGTTGAAGAATAATAAAACAATATAAACACAATCAATTCTATCTTTACTCACCAAATCCCCAACCTGCTGCTATTCAGTGAGAGGTCACTATAATGTCTTCCATTTCACAAACACAAGTGACTTTATACCAGTAAAAAGGAATTCACAATAAACAGTCACCAGAAGACATGAACTGAGTTACAATCAATATCAGACTACTTTCTAAAAAAAAAAATGTCATTGTTAATATTGAAAACTTCTGGCTAGGCACTTTGCCACCAATGACTCTTCACCTCTCCTCGGTGGGTCACAGAAATGGGATGGTACTGCGGGAGTCTGAATATTTACTTTGCAATTTTAATCAAGGCATCTTCCTTATCGCCCTGCTCCTGGCTTGTGCTAAGGGGAGCCAGCAATTGATGAGTGTGGAAAATAGAGAGCTGGCTCCTGGCACAGCCTGCACCACAGTCCTTTTATCATCCTCGGATCTAGCTCAGTTTCACTCCGTTCCAGAGCCCATGAACAAAGTGCTTGCAAATGTCACTGTGATTCAGATATCAGACATTTGACTGCATTTTCTAGGTCCTTCATTCCCTTAACAGAGAGCTCGCCTCCTTTCCAAAAGAAACAGTCTCCTTCCAGTGTCTGCTGATGAGTGGTTTTGCTGTTTGGTATGTAACGGTGTTTGTCCATGAGCCCCCTCTGCATCCTCTCCTTGGAAGGTGCCTGTCCTGCAGTGACATTTAGCAGGTGACTTAATGCAGCTTTCAGCCTCCATCTCTTGCAGTCCTGCTGGGGTGGAACTGGCCAGTATTTGGTGACTTCTTTTTTTTTTGCTTGTTCGGTGAAAAAAAAAAAAAGGCTTATATCTCAAATGAACTGCTACTGGGATTTTTCTTTTTTTCCCAGAAAATATGTTTATTCAGCCACAAGTTTGTCAATCGACACATTAAGCGTCCAATAAATCAGTTTTTACAGTGATTTCATAGTAATTTTGGGGATAAAAGTTTCCACAGAAATTTTTCAAGGCTGTTGCAATGCTGAGAATGTTTTATACCTTCCCAAAAGGAAGACAAATCTGAAATTTCAGCCTCTCCTCTGAAATGCTCATTTTTCAGGCAGGTTTACCCTGCTGACAGCTCATCTCCTGTGTTTCTGCTCACTCCCACTTCCTCTGTGGCCAGTGCAAAGACCTTCCCTCCTTTCCCTATTGAGAGGGATCATAGGTGACTTCTGTTTAATCCAAAAACTAATTACTTCAAATATGAGGCTGCATAATTGCAGGAAATGATATCCTGAGACATTTATGTGTCTAAGGAAAGAGCCAAGCAGCAAAACCTACACCTACTCCACTCTCCATCATCTCCTTAGCAGTATTATATCAAAAGCCTGCAGACTTTATGTGTAAAATACATTCATGATATGGCAGGATTGTACCCCTCAGTTCATTTCCTAATAATTTCAGCCTGATCTAAACATAAACTTGCCTGAAAGCCTAAGAGAGCTCACAGCCACAGAATGATTCTCATCCACCTCTGTCTTTCCCGAAATCCTGGATGCATACGCGCCCCTTCCCCTGCGGGCTGACGTTGTCTCACCTCCCCTCTCCACTACAGTTTGCACAACATGTTGGGCGAGCAACAAGAGCCGGTCGGAGGGCGGTTGTTTGTGCGGCTCTGCATCGGGCCTGCTCTGTTTACAGTCAACAGGAAGGCTGCGACTCTCCTCCCAGCCTGGCGCTTGTGGACGGGCAGAGTCTCTCTGGGGGCAAAACAAGGCCAGCTCTGAACAAGCTTCCGCTGTTTTTACACCTGACCTTCGCTGTTGCTGTCTGCAGATACTCTTAGGGCTTCGTCATGGCCCTTGTGTGTAAACTGCAGTTATATCGAGAGCTTTTGTATGTCCCTGACTTGTCCCAGATGAGCAGAGGCTGGGGTAGTGCTGTGTGCCAGGGAGCAAGGACAAGGGAGAAGCTCTGTAGCTCATGGCCCGTCCTAGGTCGTTTCAAGCTAAGAAGTGCTTGGGCACGTGTGAAAGCCTTTGCCTTTACATATCCTCAAGCAAACAAACCACAGCACACAAGTTACAGGTAGATCTGACAGCAATTTAGAGATTGCTGAAATTCAGGGTGATGTTCTGTTTTTTTCATATGTGTTTAAAGGGGGAAACATAGAATAATCCCACCTAATAAGTTACCTGCATATGCACACATGCACACACGTGCATGTAGACATAAATGTGGTGATTCAGAAGGGCTAAATTTCCTAGACTTAGGAAATGCTAAGAAAATTATGAGCAAGGAGGAGGAACAACATTGACAGAAGGCTAATGCAAATCAATGGTTTTTCAAGCCAAAATAATTGCAGTCCACAATCAACCAAAAAAGTCAATCAAATCAAATCCCACAATCAATCAATCAAGAAAAAAAAGGCTAAAATCTCTTATACACTGTGACAGTGTGGAGGTTCCAAGTAGAAACAACAACAAAAAAGCAACATATGACAACAAAGATAAAGGGCAAGAGGATCATGGTTGATTGAAAAATGCAGTTCTGAAGTGTAGAAAACTGGTAATGTATGCTAAAAAAGGCAAGGGAAACAGGAGCTTTTAGAAAATACATCAAGAACAAAGATCTTCTCCTCCTGGAGTTAGATGATAGAGATCATATGAAAAATATGAAGCAGACATTTTTTATAAGTCCTTCAGTCCTGTGCTTGGGAAAAAGCAGAGAGGAGTTCATCCCACCTAATGTGACTTGTCCAGGAGCTCCCCATCCAAAACCCTGGGCTGCAGGAAGGGAGCTCCTCTCTCTTGCCCTCTGCCTTTGGGCTGGCGGCCTGGGCAGGGATGGTGCAGGTCAGGCAGAGATGACCAAACCCCTGCAGAGCAGTGCCTGCAGCATCCCAAGGGAAGGTGCAGGGAGCACAAATTCATAGACCTGTGGATTTCCAGAGGACTGGCCTGCTCACTGCAGTGTGTGACTACCTTCACTCCCTTTGTGCTGCAGTCGCCCCTTAGCAGATTTCCATCCTCTGGCTGTGTGGCACAAGTGAACCCTTGTAGGGCTGGCGGTTTGCTTTTGCTCTGGTGCCTCCTGCACTGTTCCTGCTGTTTTTCACCTGGACCAGTGGAGAACAACACATTTTCCCACAGATAGAAATGCTCAGGTCCTCCCATGGGATAGGAGCTTGTGACTGATTGACATTTGTATTCCCTGCAAAAGAGACCTGGTCTCCTTCAAACACAGACAAGCTGCAGTCTTGATTCACTGATTTTGTGACCATGTTTTTATAGCATGGCATTTTATATGCTGGTCTGTTAAGTGTTTTGTCTACAGACCACATTAATATAGACAGGGGACAGGCACTGGAAGACATAGGTAGCACAGAGACATTCCCCTGCATGGCTGCCTTAGCACTATGTCCTACTCAGTGTGTCGTGAGAGGCTTCTGAGACTTCTCACATCATAGCTTTGCCTAGAACATTCTGAAACCAGGCTATTCCTCTCCATTACATCCTTATAATTTCACAGTAGGGCAAAGGGTTCTGTCATTTTTCTTACCTCACTCTCACATTAATTTTGCTCATAGAGCAACAAAACACAGCAAGACTACAGATGGCTGTGCATTTAAAAAACAAATACCCAGTCAGGTATTTTCAAAACATTCAGCTCCTGCAGAACCACAGAAGCTTCTCCCCATGGTTTTGCTTTGATATGGGCAGCAATGGGCAATTTCTTAGTGATGGCCTTGGTTCAGGAGTTGTCATGATGGTGGCAATCCTTCAGCCGGTGAACCAAAGTCACCAGTCACCATTCACCTCCAAATGAGTCTTCTACTCTTTAGTCAAGCTCAGTTCTGTTTTACTTTTTTTCTTTCTTTTGAAAGACAGATGTGCTCTTGATAAGGGAGCGCTAGAGACTGAGATTTCCAGGCCAGATGCATTGCTCATCTGCTCGGTATCATAGGCCGTTGGATACTGGATCAAGTTCTGGTAACACATGAATGGATTTTCCATCCTATACCCGGAAGGTTCTTGAGATGACTCATCTGAACACACCAACTCTGTAGGTGATGTGAATGCAGCTATATTATAAAGCAGCTATGGTCTTGTTTAGAAAAATACCATTCCATGCTTGTCCAGGAGTTACTTTGATTGGAAATATCTTGGAATAACTGGGATGATCATTTTTATTCAGAGATTGCAGCAAACTGTTATTCCAGAATGGACTATAGTTTACGGGCAGCTAATTCTCTCATGAACAGATTTTACTATAATGAACATTATAGTTCATCAACAGTGAAGCAGTTCTTAAAAGACTTTCTATGAAGAGTAAAATTGCCTAAAAGTATGGAAACTTCAGGATGTGTTAGGCAGTGCACTGTAAAAGCTGCCTGAAGGTGTGAAGGATACAAACCAAAGAAGGCTAAACACAAAATGCTGGAAGTTAAAATGTTAATGGTTCTTGGAAGGAAATCCCAGAGAAATCACCTTTCAGTCTCATGTGACAAAGAAAGCTGGAGATAGGAACAAAGCTCTGTGTCCTCTTTGGTCTCCTCCTTGTGCTTGGAAAACAGGAATTTCCCCATTTGTCAACAGATCAGGTTGTATCAGAAGGTGCTTTAGTCCATCATCCATGCCTCCTCTTACCTGGTACAAACCACGTACTTGCAGCAAAGCCATTAGTCAAAGCTTTCCAGAGAAGTAAAGTGATCCAGCTGTTTGTACAGAGAGAAAAATAAAAATGTAGCTGCTTTTTCACCATTGTTGATGCTGACAGCTACTGGGGAACATACGATTCTTGTGGTGCCAGCTAATCAAGATTTGGCTTGGCCTGAAATGCTGGACAAGAATGCGCTCCCGCACGCAGGACTGCTGGTGACCAGCCAGTATTGCTCTTAGGCCAACAAAAAGACTTCCATCAATTTCAAGAGTTAATTCAAACTCTTTCCAAGTACTCTAATGAATAAAAAAGTTTCTTCCTTGGTCCTAAAAATCTGAATATCTGAAAAAGTTATTTGTAAAGAAAGGTCAAGTGATATGAAACAAGATATTATGAGTGCAGAGTTTTGGGTTTTTTTTTTTTTCCAGTAGCAGATCCAAGTAGACGGAGGTGTTTGCACTCTGCATTCACAGGGATGATCCCACATTTTCCAGCAGTGAAGGCAAGCTGCAGTGAGCTTGTTCCATCCCCATCCTCAAAGCAGGAAAATTCAACTTGACCTAAATGTCAGGAGAGGCTCAGGGAGGAGGAGGGAAGAGGTGAGTGCAAGGAGAGGCTGGGAAGGGTCAGAGAGGTCTTGAGGGAAGGCTGAAAGGATTCAGTGACATTTGAGAGAGTCTTGGTGATACTAGGCTTTTCCTCTCTGCGTTTCCCACCTGCCATTTCAGGTGCAAATGCGAGGGTTAAGAATAAACCCTTTTTTTTTTCAATGATCTTTTTTTTTTCCAAGATTCTTCTTCTACCTGGATCATTTTTTCTGCTGAGATCACTTGGTGGTTTTGCACTGAAAGACACAGCACAATGGTGAGGTTGTCAACATGCAGGGTAATGGAAAGGACGGATATCCTGAGGGAGGGATGAGAACTTAAACAACGTTTGCTACCAAGAAATAACATTTGTGTAACTGCACCCTCCAGGGTTCGTTTTAGGCGATCCTGGCTTCTGCAGTAAAGCTCGTCGAAGGAGTCTGCTTTCAGCTAAGAGGACTTTGTGTAGCTGCCTGCAGCGTATGTGAGCAGACGGGCAATCAACTGCTGCACACTGCAAGTCCAGAGCCCCGGTCTGGGTCTCCATTCTCCCTCCTCCTCAAAAGTCAATACTTCCGGCTAATTAATACTATCCACATAAGTGACTGAAGGCAAAAGTACAAATAAAAATCTTTACACAGAGAAGGCAGTGTGATATGTGAAGTGTTTCTTGAGGGAGAGAGAAATGAGTCAAAACCACAGCAGTGGTTACTAAAATAACCCTCTTTCATTCACAGATATGCTCATCTGACAGGTTTTGAGCACAGTGGACTCTGGTATGGAGAGCTGCACACTCACATCATGGCTTTTCTCACCAGTGTCCTGTGGCAAAACTCACTGCAGTATTTCATGGGTAAGGAGAAATGCCCAACTCCTCTTCTGAGCTCTTTGGGCAATGGCTCAGTCAAAACTGAAAACTGCCCATGTTAAATGTGATTTTGTCCTTTGGGCAAGTAAGGTCAGGGTTTAATTTTTAAGCTGGCCCTGATGAAATTTTTAGAAACAGCCCATTCTTATGCGCATCTGCAAACCCATATTTCATAGCAGGCTTGACTAACAAGTAAGTTAGGGTAGTTGAAGTTTAAGAGGCCTTGCTCACCACTCCGATACTGAATGTAAAAGCGCTGTGGAGACACAGGAACACAAAACCAAGTGTATTTCCAGGAGCTGGATTGTACCAGGTGGAGCTGCTGGCCATTTTCCAGCCTTCGTTAGGGCAGCTCCGCGGTCCCGCGGGAAGCGCCGTGCCTCCCACCCTGCTGCCAAGGGCCGAGTGGGGACTATAGAGGCCCTCACCCTGACACAGGCAGTGGCTGCTGTGAAGGCCTCTTGCCATGCAACTTGCTTACACTCAAACCAAACATTTCCAAGATGATTCAGCCCCATCAGTTTTCTTATCTTGCCCGGTTTCTGAGGTGTTTGTGGCTTTGTATACTTCCTTCCTATACTACTTTCTCTATTCCTTGTTTGGTGCGTATACTTTTTTTTTAATAATCGGTTGTCTGATGCCTTATTCCAAACCTTAGCTTTCTAGACGTCGTATTTCCTTTTTCTAAACCTCCTGACACTGCTTACTGCTCCAGTTTATGCCTAATGCTCTCAGCGGCACGGTAATTACATCAGAAATGCACTGCTTCTTTGAACACGTGTGGCAATCATATTTCTTCTGTCTGTGCCGTTCACATATTCATATAGAAATTAAAGTTTTTGCGGTATTCCTTCATCCAGAAGATGGTACGCATTTCTTTCATGGACAAAACATTTTTTTAAGTGCCCTTTGTATATATGATCATTTTTGAATAACTGGATGGGAAGAGAAAACTGCCAAACATGACAAAGATAGGAAGAGGCAGACAGAAAATCTGCAGAGATTAGCAGGGCTCTGGAAGGTTTCCAGAGCAAAGCTGGGAGTTTGATCACTCATAGGATCAGTGACAAAACTGAGTGGTAGAGAGGAAGGTTGTTTTTTCCATCGGGCTGCTTTCCTGTGTTGACTTTCACATGAACACGGGCTGACTGAGCCCTGGCTATTTATTTTGCCTCTCCAAATGAAGCTGCTCTGCAGCTCTGCCCAGTGATCTGAGAGGTGGGACCCTTGAGCTGAGACTCCAGTTCTGCATGAGCCAGAGTGCTTTACTCACATTTATAGAGTTTAAGAATGAACTGAACAGGCTATTTTGGGCCTTTTACAGGGTTTATGCTGCAATGTGCAGGCTTAGCTCTGCCTGCAGGTAGTTGGTGCCACAAACAGTGTCTTGAGCCTCCAGTGACCCAAGGAGCAACTCCTGCCCTTGACGAGAGGCAGCACATGGCACAGTGTGGGCACAGAAGGTGACAGGGCTTGTGTTGTCCCCTGCTGCATCGTAGATATCCACAGTATGGAGAAAGAGAAGTGACCTGGCCTTGGAGGCTGAGAGGTGCCCAGCAGTTGGAGGAAAACCTCACGGGTTGCAGACTAACCATGGGCCTGACAGGTATACACCACAACACTGAGGTGTAGCCCAGCAAAACTGCCCTGCCAGCTCAACCATTTGCAGCCAGGACAGTAACAGAGGACTGAAACCGTAAAGTACCATCACGGAGAGAGAAAACCTGCTCAGATGCCAGCTTCAGATATGCCCAGTATCAAAAATGAGTCAGAGTAATTCTGTCTAAATTATCAGATCTGTCCTGACAGACAAACTCTAAGCATTAGGACAACATGATATGGAAGTAGAATAAAAACCGCTGTCGTCAGGGAGAGCATTTCGCCCCGAGCCCTGCACAGCCTCCTCATCATGACTTATTTAGTTTAGATTTGGTTAACCCTAAAATCATTACACCTGGAGACCTTATCTACTGATAACAAAAGGAACTACAGGAAGTGCAGAAGCAGCAAAAATGAGTGCCGTGGAGGAAAAAGTAGTATTTTGCAGGGACAGAGGAAATGAGAAAGAATGAACAACTAGGGAGGAGTGAAATGGGAGACACAGGGGCGATAGAGTGAAACTCTGTGCATTTGACCAAATGTTGCTGGTTTGCCTGCAATATTGGGACAACCAGAGCCACAGGGACTTGGGATCAGTGTCAGAGAGGGTCCAGCAACCAAAAGACATATTGAGAGTCATGAAAATTGGCACTATCTCTCCTAGTGACCTGTCAGGTGCTAATGCCAGAAACACAGCATAGCTCCTTACAGGGAAATAGTCATTGCTCTCCCTGGGCAAAGGGAGAAGCAGCAACTGTATGACATGTAGATCAAACTCACCCATCATCATCTGTCATAGGAGAGTCCTCAGGCAGAGGAGAAGAAAACATACCTGGAGAGAGGCAGCCTGTGTCAAAAAAAACCAACAGGAGTAAAAAATGAGCTGTCAAGATTATGGTTGTGAAATGGAGGGCAGAAGATTGAAGGCTTTGCTTATTTGGAAAGACTGATTTGGCATCTCTCTCTGCAGGCTGCAGTGCACTACAAAAGGCATCATGGTGTCTATCAGGGATGAGTGTTTAACGAGTCTGCAACATAAGAAAGCTAGTAACAAGCTGGCTGCTAATTTAATTTGTTCACTGGTGATGGGTACATGGGTTTTTCGTGTATTTACTTGAGTTTGAATGTAGTCATAAGGAGATTTACAAGGGGTGAACATTTGCAATTTTGAATTACTTTTACAGCTGTGGGAGGCTTTTTGGATTAGCATTACCTGCAGTTTGGAAGATGAAGGATTTTCTGCTCAGAAACCTTCCTGGGTAATAAGCAAGGGAGGCACTTAGTAAATGGAGGAGCAGTAAGCACAGGTCAGCAGGGATGCTGGCTTCATCTCAACACGCTTCTTTCTGGATCATCTTCCCATTTCTGCATGTAAAGCTGTCAATCTTCAGCAAATGCAATGATTTTGGAAGACCTTTTAAGTTACCTCTGAAGCAAAGGCATCCCCAAAGCTCCCTGAAGCCCAGATGTCTCTGAACATCTTGAATTTCATATTCTCTTCATTATCTGAAAGCAATCTCGTCTCCAACAGAGTCATCTGCCTCTAGTGTTGATTCTCCCAGGCCAGTACAACCTCAAGAGCATCCATGGGGAAAGCAAGGCCTAGTAGCTGTTTGCCTCAGTGCAAAACAGTAGGTGGTAAATCTAGCCCAGCTCAGGATTTCTCCAGAGCAGAGAGCAGAGCAGAGAGGCAGCCCTGGAGACTGCTCTCTTCTATTTTTGTAATGGCTTTTGGTCTGGCAACATGAGTTACTACTGAGGCTTCGTGCTGAGAAAATTGATAACAATATCCTCTCCTGTTCTGAGCTGCAGTTGGAATTGTTCAGTAGTTGAAGTAAGTTCTTTGATGATTGCTTCCTATTGTTCGAGTGCACTGGTTTGATAAGATACATTGAGGTAACTGGAGTAAACCAATTCCTACCAACTAATGATGAGGCCTGCTATTGTTCTGGGATGATTTGCGCTGTGATAATTTCCAAGGCATGTGGATACAATGTCTAATTAATTCTGGTGGGTGAATTAAACTCCAGTCAATTGCTGCTAACCTGAGATAGGGCTATTTGTATAATTTCAGTATAATCATCTTCTCCTCTGAATTAATTAACACATGACAGTATTGCAGTGACAGATTCTTAACACTTTTCTAACATTTCTGATTTCTCTCTCCCACTTCCCTCTGGACAATATGACAAAAAATAGAGCTCTATTTAAAAGTTTTTTTTTTAACCATTGCATGTTGTTTTGTATGCATTGCCAAGAGCTCATATCAAGGTCACCTGAATGATGGATCCAGGAGGAACAGGGCCTCACGAGCCTGCATATCCATCATGAGATCCAGAAGCCATTAATACTGCTAGAAATCACAGAGTGTTTGGAGGGGGGAAACTCCATCTGTGGGTTTGTTTTTCTTTATCATCTTTGCTTCTGCTTCTCTATTTCAGCATATTTCCTGAGTTAGCATAAATATTATCACCTTTCCTAAACATTTTCACAAGGGCTCATTTGAATTTTGATAGCCATTTTCTCAGTTGTTTTCATTTCTAGAAAAGGTTTCTGTATGATACTGAGACCAGCCTTCACCTCAGTAGTCAATGATACTGATTCACCTTCTCCAATCCATCTTGTGTCATAGGTCAGATACACCAAAACTTAGATATCTGAGTTAGATATTTAGTCCATCTATGCTCTCCATAGTCACTGGAGTTAAGGCTAGTTAAGTTCACCTAGGCTAGTTCACAAGGCTAGTTAAGCTCACCTGAGTTGCCCACTGCCAGTTTAGATGCTTCTGTAACCAAAAGTTAGACAGGAAGAATTTGGTCCAAAAGTTACTTGGTCTTTGGTGTTGCTCTGCATTAAGTAATCATGAAATGACTCCTGCTATTCATATAAAGAGTTCTCCGGAGGTTACCTGGTTTATCTCCTGCTATGGACAAGACCTGTCCTTAACTCATAACCCTCTTACCAGTAAACTCTCCATAATGTGATTTCAAAAAGTGCAGGAGAGGTTGCTCACAATTTGTTGTTCTGAAATCTCTCATAATTGGGTGATGAGGCTTTGGAACCCATCCACACCTGCAAGCACGCACAGTTTGAAATGACAACAGCCTCTTGAGCCAGGGTCGTGTGGTGGCTGTCACTCCCTGCCACGGCCCTTCACCTACCAGCCCTGGGACCCACACACTGATGAGCCAGCTGCATTTGTGCGTCCTGCCCTTGCACAGGCACCTGGTTATTCTTCCACTTCTCAGATCACCCACAGTCCTTCCTCTCCTGCTGCCTCTACTCCACAAAACGGTCAGTAGAGCTCTGCACCTTGCAGAGAGGATGACTTTGCTCTTAATCTATCTCCATGGCGTGCAAATAAAGAAACCTGACAATAAATGTCTAAAAAGATGTCTAATGATAATCTCTTCAGAGTTTTGTGGCGGAGAGCTTTGACAGACTTGGTTAAAAGCATTGATGATGCTCTGGACTTACAGTCGCACAGCCAATGTTCTGGACTGAAGCCTTCACTGAGGGCAGTTCCACTCTCGGTCACTCAGAGCTTCTGTAAAAATTAAGTACAAGACAAAATGAGGTGATTGGCTTTGCTTAAACTTGCACAGATTAAAAAGATTTAATTCATTTGAGATTAAAAAGATTTTATTCATTAAAAAAAGTATTCATTTTTAAAAAATCAGTCTCTTATACCTGAAAGGATTCAGTATAAATTACTCCAAGGAAAAAGGTTTGACTAACTCCCTAAATGCTTTGTTGAACAGCATTTCTGTTTACAATAATTCGCCAGTATTTTTGAATGCAACAAACTGTAGCATTTTTATGTGGTTCCTGGTATGCTTACACCTTTTAGATGAGCTGCAGGTGACTTTACATCTCGTCTTCCTGGTGAATTATAATCTCACCCCACAACGCTTCTTCTGCAGTCCAGCAAATATATTTAGAGTGCTTGAAAGATAATCGACAAAAATGTTTTCACAGGGCTCTGCAAACACTATTCATTAAAATGCTCTCAGTATTTGGTCTAAGAAAAGGGCTATAACATAGATTCACCTTTGTAAAGTTGTTATGGAAAAGAAAATAGATGTGTGTAGAATATTTCTGGCAGAGGGAAAAATAACTAAGTAGAAAATATCTGGGAAGTACAGCCTTATTACTAAAACACAGACCTGGCAGATAGGTGTCTGGGTTGTATTTCCAGCCCGCCATAGATTTCCTGTACGACTCCAGACAAATAGCTTGCAGCAAATTTTCAAAACTGGCCTGTAATTTCAGAGTGATATGTTCTGAACACTGACACTTCCTCTTGGCTCCAGAGACACCAATGTTGTCAGTCTCCAGAGTGGCCTTCAGCAGAGTGTGTCCGGCCTCCTGGCCACCACGATCCAGGTGGCTGAGTGCCGGCTC
>JAUBNY010000359.1:4006619-4019289 GCA_032275445.1 Crypturellus soui | reverse complement strand
ATGGGGTAGTTCATTTAGAAAGGACTTATTTTGATAGGTTATAGTTCTCCTGACTGCTCTGCATGTATTTTGTGGGCAGTGAAAACAACTATCCTTATAGCTGTCCTTGGCACATTCTGGAGCTAATTTTTCCATCGTCAGCTCCTGAAGGCATTCTGCCTTTCCCTGAACATCCTGGCATCTTGTCCTGGAGCAGCCAGCAAAGCTCTTCCCAAATGCTCTGTGTGGGCTTCCCGTGCCTTCCTGTTGCCTGGACAACACGTTACAGCTCTGCACAGCCACCAGCACCAGCACTCACACAAAACCAGTGTGCCAAGCAGATCACCTTCCGCGGCTGCAAGAGCACAGGCCCCGACCTGCTAGCTGAAAACAGGCCAGAGAGAAGGCAGCAAGCTCCAATCCTGCTCAGAAATGCACGAAGCAAAGACTCCGGAGCACAGCAGGAAGTGCTAAGTGATTAATTCCCCGGGACTTTCACTAAAACAAAAGCCACGGTCTAGAGATGAGCCTGATTTTTAAAGCTGATCCGCTGTAAAATGGCCACAAGATTAAAAAACGAAATCAGTGTAAGGTCGATAATTAAGGCCCAGCAGGTCCCTGCGCAAGGGATCAGGGGATGCCCTTGCCAAAGTGTGGAACTGAGGGATACATTGACGGCAACATTTTACTAAGAGGGACAAAATGCCTTAGAAATCATCTCTTAAAAACCGTGCCCGGAGGGTGAATGAGCAGCCCTGGAGCTCCGCGGGCAACGCTCTGTTCCTCCAGACACTCCTGGGCCGGAGCGCAGGATGTGCTGGGGCCATTGGTCCTCTCCGCATTTCCCGGCATTTCGGTGCCGCGCACTCGCAGGTGGCCCTGGCCACAGTGTCTGCGAAGTGCCGCGAGGTGGCAGTGCTTCAAAGCCTTAGTCTGCGCAACCACCCGCTGTTTATTTTTATTCAAACGTCGTTATGACATGGTATTGGGAGAGGTAGAGAGCCCCTCAGCCTGGTACAAAACGAATGCCTCTTCCACCTGAACTCGGTGTAGGAAGTACCTCCCAGTGCAGATTTTCTATGGATCTGTTTAAATTTCCAAAAGAAGCAGCGATATTTTAGTCCTGGTCTGAGTTTTCATTTTATATAGAGAGAATAAAACCCAATGAGTCAGGTTCATTTTTGTTTCGAGTCTACCTCACCTTCAGCTCCTCAAAACTTCAAGACAGCAGTGGGGTACTTCTTGGAAAACAGGCATTTTCTCTTTTCCTGTTAACTGGGAAAAACACCTGTGGATGCACAACCCTTTTAAAGCTAAGATAACCTCATCCTTTTGGAGGTAAGCAGCAATGCTGGAACACTGAAAATTAATTTGGTTAATTTACTCTGACAAAATCTGTCTTGTGCAGAAGGTGAGAGCTGAAAGACAGGCTACTCTTTAGTTCTCTCACAATGTTTGGATGGCCCCACTCATGTTTTCCTTACTGCAAAACCCTGGATTTCACTCTCTAGATGCTGTTTTATCATCTATCACCAGAACTGTCCACCACAGTATTATAAGCAATGAATATGACAAATGCTGCTATACAAAGATGGGGACACAACCAAACCCATAATCATCTATTTGTTCCTGCTGTCAAGTGGCCCTTTTGTCTCAGAACAGTGTCAGGTATAATTGGATCATCTCTCACCAACAACCTTCCATTGCTCCTGCTGAAAACTGGAGGGAATTGTAAAGAGCAACTGTGGAAATGATCTCTCATATTTACAGGGCAGGCCTAAACTGCCTGTGTAACAGCCACGCCGGGGCGAAGGGCACCGGCCCCTGCTGCGTGTTGTGTCCGTGCTGGAGGGCAGCCCACCACTACGTCTCAAGAAGCACAGGAGGAAAAACAAACCAACCTGGGTGAAACCCTGCCCTGAAAAAAATGAATGGAGCAGCTTTGTGGTAGCAAAGGCCCTCATATGGTATTAGCCTGGGAGAGTCAACATTATGATTGATCTCAGTTTATCCAGATAAGCAGGAGAGGCAGAAAATCGACTCCCGGCTGTATCCCACCCATGGGAATGGAAAGTCTCAGTGGATACAGGGATATAAACAGGAAGCTGAGTATGAGCAATGGGCAGCCCTCTGTGGGGTTACCGAGTAGAGTTGTTTAAGGAAATGAAAAGTGGGATGTGTCCCAAGCCGGCCATTGTGTCCTCCTGGAGAGCCACCCGCTCCGCAGGCACGGGCTGCCCCTCCGCGCGGTGCCTCCATTTAGTATTGACACGGAGATCCCCTATCCAGTCCCCCGAAACATTTACTAAGCACTCGCCTCCCAGAGGGCAGAGATTTAGGAAGAAATTGTCATGCCACAAAACTACTTGTACTTGTGCTGCCGCTGTCAGGGAAACGGCTGCGGGCTTCTCTTTGGAAAGCTACTGGTCTCCTCTAGTATTTTCCTATTTGTACTGCTTTGCTAGTGGACTAAACTACTCAAAATGTTGCAAAAGTACCTGGTCAGGTGCTGGAGTCTCTATACTGCCATTCTACGCTTGCTCCATGGAGTCCATGCCCTTGATGGTTGAAATCCTTGCCCATAAAGTCCCTCCCTCCTCTAATGTGGTGTGTAGCAGTGTGCTGTCTGTCCTCACTGCTGTGAGGATGAGACCTTCTGGCACCTTCCCAGCTGGTAGGATAGATTGGGAATTCACAGAGGAATCCAAAATTGGACAAACCTCAGCAGTCAAAGTGCTCGGCTTTGCAGCAGATATCCAAGAGAGATCAACTCATTTTCTCCTGAGCGCAGTCCCAGAGAGATTATGGCAAAGATCCTGTGCAAGGTGACCAGGACAAGTGAGTACCGGGCAGGTGACTCCTCAGGTTTGGATGGACTCCTTTTTCCTGCCTTCTGATGTGAGCCCACAACAGCCTCTGACAGGGAAGCTGAAGGAGACTAACTGGAGGTGCTGTGTTCTCTCCAGCACAGAGAGCTTCTCTGCATGAAAGGTAGAAACTGCAGCAACTTCTACACTGGATCTGCAGATCTCCAGACCCCCAGCCCTGACTGTGAATGGCAACAATTCCACTCTCTTCTTTCCTCACAAGAAGAGTTTTAATGCAGTAGATGCGAGCAGAAAGCCTGTGGGAAGGGCAGCTGCTCCTTAGGCAGCTCAGTAGTCAGGAGAATGAGCATGGATTTGGATGCTGGTATCAGTGGGAATTCTTGACCCAGATACTTGAGCAGGCAGACAGAAATAAAACAAATCCAGACTAAATACTTGCAAGGCTCTCTTGAAAAAGAGTCTTGTGATTCAACATGACATCCCATCAGGCCATGTTTGCTTTGAGGTTTGCTTTAATAGCACTAAAACATCACCCCAATAATATTTAATCTAAGAATTCCCGTGAAGCATATGACAGAAAAAGAAGAAAGGAAAACCAAAGAGAAAAACCACAAACATGCTAACATGGCATGACGATAAAATGCAGAATACCTGAAAAAAATTGTTTTAGATATCTTTGACATTTCCACCCCAGTTTTCTAATGCCTGTTGCAGTATAACACAGGGGGCCCTGGTGAGGCAGATGCATTTCCTTACTGGTAAGGTTGAACTTGGGAAGACATGGATTTTCTCCCAGTTGTGCAGCAGCGTTGCCCAAGTGTCTCCATTAACAATCATGCAGCCTATAAGAAAATCTGGGAGCCTTACTTAAACCTTCACTTAGCACTGGTTTTCCCCATGGGGAATTTTGCTATGAATACTTGGGATTGATTCTGTAAGGCCCAGAGAAACAAATGGTGACTCTTCTATGGGGTGCAAAAGTAAATTTCAAATGATGAGTATTGAGACTCAAGCAAATTACTGAGATCAGTTGGGAACTTGGGAAGCCTAAGAGGAAGCACAAGCTTCCAGACCCATATTTTCTTGCAAAACAACCCATTTTTTTCTAACAACAACTTTAGGATTAAGACATAAGGAAGTAGAACTGTAAATAGCTATAAATTTTGCCTCACTCTAATAATAAAATTTAAAAAAATCTTGCAAGCAAATTTTCATTAGGTGCTTGTGTAACTTGTTTTGCAAAATTGTTTTCTATGTTTCTCTGCGTGTTCAAGATTTCCACTAGCACAGTTTGGCTGTGTTAATCTTTAACTAGCCTACACAGCACATGGGCTGATCACACAGAAGGCTCTGGGAGGGAAGAGGACTGAAAATACAGCCATAAGGAAGGAAAAATGTGTAGGAGTTCAGTTTACAAAGCAGTCAAACCAACCCATGGGCTATAAATCAATATGAAGTTAATGTGTCTTACTCCAAGAAGGCCCCAAGCACTGAAAAAAATGAAGTCTGACTGAACTAATGAGACTGATTTGAACATAATGAAAGAGAAATCTGGTGCTGGTGTGACAGCAGAGCATCGCCAGGAGCGGTCTTTGTTAGATCTGCTTAATTGCAGACGTGCTGGTTTGATTCTTGGCATCACTGAGTGAGGAATATTCATGCTAGGAAGCTGATCCCAAATCATCTTACATTTCTGGAGCTGTCTGATGCTGGATACATACAGCCATCTCTGAAGTGAAGCAGCTGCTTTTTGTTGCTGTTTTGGATTGCAGGGAGAAGAGCGAGGCTCCCAGCTGCATTGGGCCTGATACAGGGACACAAGGGCTCGGCATTCATGGCAGTTTTCAGCCTCCAGCAGGAAGTGCCACCTAATACTGCATGGGCACAAGACCTCAGAGGGCTCCTGCTCTGGGCCTTGATGGTCTGTGCCTCCCACGCACAGACCAGGCTACTGGTATATGCTGAAATGAAAGCCCAGAGATGAGGAGTCTCAAACGTGTTTGGCCCCTGTGCCTGAAAACCCCAGGGCTGAGCACAGCCAAGGAGTTGACTCCATCTGCGTGCTCCTAGTAACACTCTCCATATCATCTGTGCCTTCTGCTATTTTGGGCCTTTGTCTATGGGCAGCTTTCCCATAGCCTACAAGGGAGTTCAGATACAGCTCCAGTGCTTCCATTTTTCCTGCCTAGTTTGGGAATCACCGTGAACCCCAGCTTCAGCATTTAGACCTTCCCTGGCCTGGTACGCCTCACTGTCTCCCAAATTCCTCGCCAGGAGCTGGAAGTTGCAATGTACCGAGAGCCCGAGAGCAGCACCTGTACGCCGGGCATCCCTGCTCTGCCTCGTCTCCGCAGGCTGCTGTGAGGAGATGTGCAGGAAGCCATGGGGAGGTTAAGAGCCATGTTAGTACTCAGATAAATATGGAGAAGCCTTGATCGATAACTTAATATGCCCCTGAAAAGTTACGTCATCCAAACAGCACTGTGGGAGAGCGCATTTATTGTTTCTCAAACCTTCCTAAAATCAGTTTACTCCCTTCCCCTCAAAATGTTTAGAGTGTTTATATTTATCTGCCAGGCCTGTAAATTCAGACTGGGAAGCAAGTCAAGCCAAGCACTTTCTGGCTCTTATCTCCCCTGGAAATGACCTTTCCTTGCCCTGTGCAACCCCAGAGTAACCTCGGTGCAAGCCGTGCCCCTGCTGCATGTGCACTGCTGCCCCAGGGCTGTATTTGGGACAGGGGAGAGCTTCAGGCCTCACCGGCAGCCGCAGCCCCGCTGGGTAGACACAGTACAAGCAAAGGAGAAGCAGCCCCAATGCTGAAGTGCTGAAGCTGCCTGTCCTGGCTCACCCCTTCCCACTCCTCATGTGCGCAAGGACAGCTGATCACTGCAGTGACCACATGCAGGTGGCCCTTGCAAGTTGCACTGGCTCTGCAGGCTGCTCCTTGCACAGGGAGGCTGCCTGGACAGCCACAGAACATGGCCCAGTCCCCTCAAATACCTTCCCCTGGCCGGATGGCTCCTCTGATCCATGCGCTGCTCCAGAGATTCATGTAGGGAGTGGCAATGAATCAAAGGGAATGATAACGAGCCGCCCAGCTTATCTGCCACTGCAGGCACTTGCAGAACCTGAGTGCAAAGCCCTGGAGTGGCCCAGTTTTACTCGTCTCCCCTAACAGTAACAGAATTGACATGAGCAAAACCCCTCAATAAGAAAATGCCATCCTAAACAGCCCTTTTTCAGGGTAAAGCCGCCATTCATCTCACCCAAACAACAAGCCTTACATTTTTCACAGTCCCAGGCCAAGAATAATAGCAACTGGCAGCAGATCTACTTTTATCATTATCAAGGGCCTTGTGATTATGTGTATTATTGGTTCCTGTTGAGATTGCTACGGTGAAAAACATTTGTGGAAAATTAAAATGAATAAACGCTAAAAACACAGTATCATGTTTCACTGCTGTCTCTTAAGGAGAGAAATTAAACTATCTATGTAGGGGAGAAGGCTAAGAGCTCTTGTAAATAGGGACATTTATTTGCCTGGAGTGTTTACATTTAATGAATGTGTCTTATCCTTGATAGTTTACGCTGCTTGGGTCCAGAAGAGCTCGGTCACCATTCCTGCATGGAACGTGTAACAAACCCTTCTCTCAGAGAAGCTCATGCTGGACTGGAGTGTGTGCACATGAGAAAAGCTTTCTGTAGAGTACGTATCTTCTGGCAAGTTTTGACACAGACTAGAGAAGGGCCAACTACAGAAAAAATATAGCACTGTAAGTAGATCTGAATTGTCCAGAGCAACTTTTCTGACTTTGGCTTCAATGATCAGAGGTAGCAGTGAATGAGTTCTTCTCCAAGGAAGAGCTGCAGACCATACTGGGGTCCAGACAGGAGGCAAGTGGTCTGTAGTGGTACTGCTCCAGAGCAGGTTTCCTATTATTTTACAAGATGGAAAAATGCAAATCTTGACCATCATCTGAAATCAGGTGTCCTCCTCCTGCAAACTGCTGAATATGGTAGGGCAGTTATTAACCCAAACTGCTTCCAAAGTGAAACAGAGGAGCTTTTGGAGAAAGGGAATGCAATTTTCATTCAACTGATTGGAAACGGATGAACACAACTATTACAACAAATATAAAATTGCTCTGCAAGCTGAGCTGGTGTCTGAGGAGCTTTAAAGTTGTATCTATAAGCCTCAATGTGGAATATCAGCTAATATTCCCCAGCACAACATGATTGTCATTTTAAGAGATAATTTTTTTGTTTCCCATCAACTGCTAGAGATGGGATGCTTTTCCAGCCTCTCTCTCTCTTATTCTTATGCAAGAACTTCCCTGCAAGTCTATTTTCTTCCTTGAATAGATTTTGTGAGGCTGCAGGCTGACCCAAAAGCCCTCAGCAAGCAGAAGAAAAATGCTAGTGCCAACAGCTCTGTGATAGCCTGTAGCAGCTCAGCGGTGCACGAAGCAGCCGGAGCATCGACAGTGCCAGCCTGGGAGCCCACAGCGCTCATCCTCGCTGCCTCATTGCCACCATAGTCTGTAATTGCTATGAGTAAACAGCACCAAGAGCAGAACTGAAACAGGGGGCAAATCAGAGGACTGTACAGTGTGTAGTGAGAGAGCCAAAGGTCATGCACTTCTTAGCAAGTGAGCTATAAAGCAAGTTCCTTACACATATGCATAACCCTCAGCATGCAGATTTAATGATCTCAGTGAAAATACTGACAAGCAGAGTTTGGCACATATTGGAATATTTCATGGTCTCTGGAATAGAGTGGGAGTTTTCCATAGCGAGGTTAGGAAGATGAATGCATTTGCCTTCTTGTATAAAGGATTTATAGGGCACTCCTAGGCCTCTGAAGTCAGGCATAACTCCTCACCAATTAAAAAGAGGAAGGCAAGTGTCCACCCTGCCGCATTGCTGTTTCTGGGGACTAGAACAGAGTAGTGGGACTGAGGGAGGAAATGAAAGGCTTGAGCCTTTTTACAGCCGCCAGCACTGCTGGCCACTGCTGGCCAGGAGACATGGATTCAGGCCTCCTGACTTCAGAGGTGATGGCTCTGCCATCTAAACCTCTCCAGCCTTTTAGTAAGCCCCATCCAAACCTTGAGAAATACCTCCCAAGAACATACACAAGGAATAGCCAAGGTTTATTTCTCTTGATTCATATTACCCATCTAAGTGGCCTTCTGCTTAGGCTCTCACACATTTCCTCTGCTGCATCATCTTGTCTCCCACTTCTCTGCAGACTCACAGAAGAGCAGCCAAAACACGCGAGCAGTGATTTCAAAGCAGTAGTGCCAGCCTGCCCTATAAATTATGCATGCAGATCTTTTGTAGTGGCGAATTTTGCTTCTGAATTGTAAACAGTGTTCTTTCCCATTCCTGCCTTCTGCTGCAGCCTTCCTCTAACCCTCCCAGAATTAAAGTAATTTAAACAGATTTGAAGCACATTTTTTTTGAGTTTAGCTACCCACCGAATGTCTTCCAATGCTCAGTCCCTTCACAGAAGAGCAGTTCTCCTTTTCCAAGGAACAGACAGCTGTGGAGCTGATGCTCAAAGACAGCAGAAGAGGAGAAGCCTTCAATTGTAGCAATGTTGTGATTATGCTTAGTGAGAGAGGCATTACATACATTTTCTGTACATAAACAGGATTTCATCCAAGAAAAGCCTGACCTTGTCCATCAATTTTACCACCTGAGGGGCTAAAAAATCCCACAGGCTTCAAATACTGCCAAGTCTAGAGTAGAAATTCTAAGAGTAAGTCAGACATTTTCCTATAAGGCCAAAGCTAATTATCTCTGCTGACTTACAAATAGCACACTGAACCAGTACAGTGGGGTGTGAATAAGTGGCTGAGATACATGTTTGTGCAGTTCCTTTCTGTAAAACAAACAGAAGAAGGGTAAGATTTGTAAATTTAAGAGCTATTGGCCCATTAATCTATTTGCTTTGCTCATGGAGATAGAGATCCTGCTAAAAGTGTCATTCCAGATAGGAAAAAAGTGATTACTTCAGGAGTTCAAACGTGCAGCCGAATATTATGCTTCCATGTCTGAAAGGTCCCCAGAGGGAGAGGAATAAACAGCTCTTCATAAAGTCTGAACTGTGGCTCGCTGCATTTATAACTGTATCAAGAAAGCTAATGGTCCTGAAGGGAAGACGACATGCGAGATGAAGCACCTGTGCCATTAGCAAAAAACATAACCAGGAGCTAAAAGCAAGGGAGATAATAAGTTTAAAAATAATGCCCTGTAAAGCTCCGCCAGCTCAATGATACTTATTTATAAAAAGAAGCTTGTGAGAACCAAAAGCCCCTGGAGAAATACTTTCTGCCTCCTCATACTAACCACTTTGGTCTTGTTGGCTGCCTGAGGCGCCAAGAGAAATCCCAGAGTGTTCTGTGTCTCAGATGTCTACAGAGTTCCCCACTTGGCTAGTGGGCTCTCCATCTCAGCTGAAGCCTCTAAGATACCACAGAAACAGAGCCAGTGATGTGGTTGATGAATCAAGGCTGTCTGACAGCTAGAAGGAGTGGAGCTCACTGGTCTCATTGTTGCTGGTCTCCTCATCCCAGCAATAGCACAAGCTCTTAGCAACTTCTACCACTTGCACAACCACCAGTACTTGGTCTCCTGAACACTGGTTTCTCCTGACCTGCCCCAGGAACAAATTGTCATCTGGACTACCTGAGTGAAGTCACTTACAGCACATTTCTCCACCTGCATTTCTATTAACCCTCAACCTGAGTGGGTCATTAATCAGTTTGTTACTTGGATCATTAATTGCTATTTATGCAGAAATGCAATGGAACACTGTCAACATGAAAAATCATGTTCCTGGCTAAAAATATGAATTGTTACTAGCTGACATCAATGGAAATGTTGCCCAAGTTTTATTTTTCAGGTTCTTGATGCATCTGTTAGTAAGTGGAACAGATTCAAGCCATTCTCTTGCACTTTTTTGTACTCTCCAGCTCAGGTCTTACCTATCATCGTTAGTTTCTTTCTAAGGAACAAATATCAGAAAGTAATTATTAGAACTGTGGAAATGTTTGTTTTCTGCAGTCATTTCCTAGCAATGGCTATTTTAGCTATGAAAGAAAAGAAACTCATGCATGGTGATGGAAAGTGTGCCAAACTTTATGGACAGGAAAGCAACACAGCTTTAGAGGACTATGAAAAAAAAAAGTCCTTGGAGAAAGGGATACATTATGTACAAGAACACACTCTAGAAAATTCCCCAGAGAAAAAAAAAACTAGACTTGAAAAGTGTGACAAAGCGACCACTTCCAGCCCCTATGTCTACATTTCTGTTCAAAGCTCATGAGGACAACACATCAAGAAGTTGAAATCAACAAAAAAACATCAACTCCCAGGTTTCACACAGCGATGAGCCTCTTTAAATCATGTAGGTGGATGGGAAAGACAGGGAAAAGATTTGGCTGCTCTCTTTCCCTTAGAAATTAGTGAGAAACAGGTTTTCAAACTCCCTGAGGAGAAGCCAGTTCTAGCTATATTGTCATAAAATTCAGAGAGAAATGTGGAGCTGCACAGTTAATGAATGTGTGGAAAAAAATTATTGTCAGCAGCTGCAGAAGTTCAGCCTGGAAATCTGCACATAGATGGCAGGCAGGAAAGATATGGAGGTGCAAATATACATAAGATATTGGCAAAACAAGTCCTTGCAGGAACAAAAATAAACCAGTCATCATAGACTGGTTACATTTATAAATTACATAAATGTATAGGCCATGTAATTTATAAAATCATGTCCTTGAGGCCTTTCTGCTTGTCCTTCCTCACATAGTTGAAATTCTTGAGTTACCTCACAAGTTCCTCCCTTTGGTGCAGCCACATGTGTCTGTGCTTTGGACAGAAGCTCCCGATATTTCAGATACCTCGTTCCAGTAAGGGCATTACTTGCTTCTTATGTTATTGTAAAAGCAAAGTGAGAGTATTGATTCTTACTCACTGCATGGTTTAATCCATCCCAGAAGACCATTGCCAGCATCCCAAAATAGAACCTAACATGATGATTGCCTTAACATGCTCTCCTAGACAGAAAGTAAAGGGTTTAAATCCTAACAAAATTGCCAATGATGTGATGACTTTTAGTTGTAATAATAGGGAAAGTACTTGCTTTCCAAGAAAATTCATTGGTTTAAAACAAGTGAAATCCCACTGTAATCAACTTGGACCTTTTTTGTTCCCTCCTACATCCTCTCAGTGTCCTAGAAGTTGACCTTTATAAGGCAACTCTAAAGAATGCAGTTTTCATGTAAGAGATCTGCGGTACCTTTTCCAACATTGCCTGAGGGAAGTCAGCCAGAAACCCTGCCCTGTCACACTTCCTTGGATAATCTCAATGGATACATCTGGGTTGTTGGATATAGTTGCATCTGTTCATCTCTTCACTTGTTAAAATTCATCTCTAAATGGCTCACTTGCAGATTTACCTACGGTGCAACTCCTATCTTACTTTTAAAAATATTATTTGAAAAAGAAAAAAAAAGCCTCAGGAAATATAACAGTCTTTTTTCTTTTTTTTTTTTTTTTCAAAAGTTTTCTTCATATTTTTCCTGGCCAAAGCATTACTTTTTTCATCTAGAACTGGAGAATATGTACAGAAGCCAACCAATAAAAATCCCTCTGACTCACAAGAGGGATTTTCTCAACCAGTTCTTCTCAACCTGTTGCAGAGCTGAGCTGGTCCTCATGTTCTTCTGGCTCTTTTCTGCAAGACCTTCCGTGAAAGAGGACATACTGGAGCTGTTCAGACACATTCAGTGTGGAAGCCACATTCTAATCTCTATAATCCTGCTTCTGTTAGTGCCTATATTGTAAAGTTTCAGGCAACAAAGTTTCAGGTCTTGAAATGCTGTTTACAAAAATAACACTTGGATCTTCTGCACACTGCATTTCCATCTGGAGCAGGGCTTTTCTTAAGGAATTACAAGAAATGGATATAGAATGGCAACACCTGTCATGCTTTGAATAAAGACACATCCGACAGAGAGCAAAACTCACTTAGAGACGAATCCCAAGGAGCACTGAGCCCTTGAGGTTCAATTCTGCACTACTGTTAAGCATGTATGTATGCTGTTTTAAGGAAGCTGTTCTTGCAGCATCTTGCAACATTTATTGTTAGTACTCCAAAGGCGCACGATGGTTCCTCAGATGTGCAGAACTGAAAGAGTTATTACAGAAAATGAGTCCGGAGTATTAGATCTGAAGCACTGCATCTTGGCTCAGTGATCCATCCAGTTTATCTATCCAATCCATCTACCTCTGTGCCTATCCATCAGTAGCCCATGCACAGCTATCCTATCTTGTTTTGCAAGCAAAGCTTGTTAAAGTATCTCAAAACTGAATTAATTTTAAGAGCACAGTTAGGTCCATTGAGCTCTATTTCCTCGGGAAACGTTGATAAATCGCCTGTGTGTGCAAACCCAGTATCTTCTTCTGCTTTATCAGGCACAACAAAAGGCGATTCAACAAACTGTCTTCAGGTCTTCCTCAAAATGTAACGAGTGAATTGATGTGGATGCATCCTTTGCCTGACTCACTGCACTAAACGTGGTATCTGCTGAACTCTGGAAAAGTCCGTGGAGTTTTTTTGACTACAGACTGCAGGGCTTTTGGAATGACATAGGACTATGCATTATCTGTACCAACTACAGGCAAGCATTAAAAATCTCAGCTCTGTGGTGCTATCAGCTCTTCGGAACTAAACAAAACTTCTGCAACCTTTAGTCTTTCTTCTGGAGTCACTGATGGTATGAGAATATCTGCATAATATCTGCTGGATAATTACCAGATGGTGTGCTTTTAAAGGTTAAAAACTGATAATAACT
>JAUBNY010000359.1:3985645-4006519 GCA_032275445.1 Crypturellus soui | reverse complement strand
TATGAGAATATCTGCATAATATCTGCTGGATAATTACCAGATGGTGTGCTTTTAAAGGTTAAAAACTGATAATAACTACAGAGAACTAGAATGTATATATTTATTTCATTTGGTACTTTTTGTAAAAATCCCTTGATTTCTCCTAGGGAATTCATGACTGTGGCCTGCTGGATTTGTCAGTACCAATAATATGACTTTTTCTGTGACTACCAATGAAGCTGTAACATGATGTTCCCATATTATTTAATCACATGCCATGCTTTGGAGATAATACTGCACCAAACTGCATTTTAGCCCTACTCATTCCTGTCCAGAAAGCAACATAGAGGCATTAGACAGGAATCATTCCAAATAGCACGATGTGGCTGTCTCGGGGGTGGCTTTGGGCAACCACGATTGAATCCCGGGTTTCTTCCAAAGGCTGCTGGAAGCAGCTCAGGGCAGGGGGAGCTCCTTCCTGGGGGTCAAACCCAATACATTGGGTAGAAGCAGGCACCTCTTTCACCACAGAATATGAAGGTTGCCTATGCTTTCCTCCCAGGTGTTGAGGGGGTCACACGCATGAAGGAGACAGGAAGAGGGTTTTTTGTTTTTTCCTTTTCGTGAGGTTATTTGGGTTTGCATTCGCTCTAGGAAGGATGCGCCCACAAGGGTGCCAAACATCTCGGGGAAGGTGACTCGTACAGGGGAAGGGCTGGCGACAAGTCTCCACCATGATGACCCACTGCACCCAGGCACTACGCAATGGCTGGCGCTGCACAGGGGTTACTTTCATGCCCAAAGCAAGAACAGGGACTCTCACCCAGGCCACCATCGCAGCTCCTGGTGTGGACAGCCAGGTTCTCAGCATGGGCTCCCCAGCGGTGTCCCCTGCGCTGTGCCTGCCTCCTGTCCCTGTGGAGACACTCACCGCTGGCAGCCATTTTGTCTGCCTCTCTCACAGAGGCTGTTGCAGGGACACACAAAATGGCGCCCTGGCGGCTTCTACCTCCACCGCTGACGGCTGTTTGGGCTCACAGGGCTGTGCTTTAGCAGCCTGCTGGCCCCAAGAAGGTCAGTGTTGCTCAGTCTGGGTGTTGCTCTCAGTACAAAGACGCCTGGGTGTGCAGGTCGCCTGATGGATGTGGCTGCCTCAGCCCCACTGGCTCCTTCGTGGGCTTTTTCATTCCTACCTGCTGTCTGTCCTGGTCCCCTTCGGCTCAGAAACTGCCTCTCATGGCAGTTTACGCTTATAAAGTTAACGCACCCCAAGGGAAGTGGTGTTTTTAATTGTTGCTATAATACTATGATTAATATGATTAATGATTAATAATGAATGATTAATAACAATACACTGGAAAGTAAATATTCCTATCCAGGTTATTTCTCCAAGGTTCTTTCCATTTTAATCACTGCTTTCTTACGCTATTCCAGGCATGTGAGGGCTACAAACACAAATGTAGCATGGATTGCTCTGAGTCACTCGCTCCAGCAGGGTCTGGGACATGGTAAGCAGAAGTACTGACAAACAAGCATTTTCCAGGCTCCTGCAGCTTTATAAGGAAAGAAACAAATAATGTTTTTTTAGCAACATACTGGCAGAAATATGCCACTAGCTTGATAACCACAGTGAATAACATGCAGTCAGAAAACGAGATTAAAACTGAAGAAAACCCACACACACACTGTGGGGGAGATGGCTGACCTGCATAAATCCGCTTGTTCTCTGCTAGGGCAAAAAGCTACCAGAAAGGATAAAAACATTCTGCTTTCCTTAAAAATGTTTGCCTAATCATTGCTCTTTAATCCTCAACATCCCCAAACTGCATATTAAAATAATGTTTCTCTTTAGCTGAATATCATTTTTTGTCTTTTCAGCAAACAATCTGCAGCATGTCTGAAGATTGTTTACATGTATCAAAAATGTGCAGGGTAGAATCAGTATCAAATAAAAAAACTGAGATTATTGTTTCTAAATTTTTAGTAACCACCCTATTCCTGCATATCTTGACCCATTTCCATGCGCTGCACCTATTCCAGTTTACAGCGCTCTGGTCTGTATTAGGGACACAGCCGCACCATGCTGGCCAGCACGCAGAACGTCTCCCCTGCAGAGATTACAAGGATCTGTGTCGCTGGATTCCTCAAATGAGGGCTTGGTGGCTCATCTGCCTAGGATTTGTGTGCAGTCCACAAAAACAATCTGCAATCGAGGCTCTTCTCAACAGAGAAGTCAGTCCCTCAAGTAGAAGCAGCAGGATGCCTTTTCCACGATGGCGGTGACTGAGACGCGCATTGGTGTCCGCAGTGCCAGCTGTTTTCCAGGCACAGCCTGGAAACCTCTCTCTTATTCCAGACTCTGAGTTTCATGATCAAGTTCCTGGCCTGATGCGTCTCAGGTTCCTTGAGGCCTTCTATGAATACACTGTAGATCTAAATGGCAATTAATTTGGAGCAGGCAATATAAAGGACTTGCTCATATGCCATATAATTTAAAAAGGAAAAATAAAACTTTTAATAGCAATTTTAAATGGACATGATATAAATCAGATCAAGTAAAATGAAAGTTAACTAAATATATTTCTTCCAAGTTCCTTTACCTACATTTTTTGTTTTTGTTTTCCCTCTTGAGTGTTTCATATTTGGATTTATTCTCAGAAACTTGGCCATTAATTAATAGCTGGCTTTAATTTCCTTGCAGGGCCAGGTCCTCTCAACAAATGTTTACATGTAACTAACACAAACTTGACAGTGATTTTTTTTTTTATTTCTATTATATGTATGTATGGGAAACAGCTAATTGTTTGCAATGAAGAATATGTTTAAATTTTGGAACTTCTAGTTTTTGGCATAGTATTTAAGACAATGAAGTCTTTGTAGTACATACACAATTATTCCAAAAAATCATGTTATTCAACACATTATTGGGCATGGAGGACTTTTTTCCATTGCAGGAGATATACAGCATTCTAATTATGGCAGGTCATGTTATGAAGGGTCATGCAAGTCACAGGCATTAAATCGAGTCTCTAAACAGGAGTTTATAGCCTTCTTAGTGTTCCTGTGTGAATGTTCATAGAATAACCTTGACATTTCCTTGCTGTTTCTCATCTCCGTATTGAGACTCGCGTAGTTCAGGGAAAGGTAATATAAAAAGAAGATAATATAAAAAGAGCATCAAAATGGTTGAGCAAGGTAATTTAGAGATTTGAACCAGAATTAGTTGCTAAGAACCAAATCGGTGATATTATAAATCTATTTAAATATATAAATGAAATATATAAACACTCACTTCTTCATTTCCCATATAAATTATCTAAGCAGATAACAGTTAGACATTATTTGCTACTTTGAAATGCAAAACTAATCAGCGCTATAATATTTAAAGATTTTACCTTAAAACAGTGATGCCTTAGCACTTCAGCAATAACTTTATTATTTTCATCTATAAATAATATATGTCCATTTAATACATCCACAAATGAGATGCATTGGTCCACATTCATCATATGCAAATAGTTTCAAACAAAACATCAGCTTTTTAATAAAACAATAGTCGAAGAAAGCATTAGGTAGCTCATACCCTGAAGTACATAAGCAGCAAAGTTGTATCAGAGCTCAAGAATTCCTGGATCCAAATTCTTCTTCAGGCTTATACTATACTGAACAGCTGCCAATGTGTTTATGCTATACATTCAACTCCACCTACACCTGAGTAGTGGGTTACAGTCACAGTTTCCTAAGCAATCAAAAATAAAGGAAAAAAATTAAACATCAGAGGAGATAGGTTTGTTACAACATCACTGTCATGGCTTTGCAAACAGATCCACAGTTTTACCTCAGCTTCTTCATTTATTTATATGGAGTGAATTCTGATGTGAAGAGAATCTGTCCTCTTGATAAATGTTAGAATTATCATCTGTCTCTATCTATAATGTATGGAGGAGTAGAAGCAGGTTGCTATATCAATAGAAAAAAAGAGCCATATGCAGCAACCTGTGCTGCAGACAGCATAGTCTATCTTTAGTACCTTAATGCTTTTAAGATGATGAAATACCTTCTGCACCACTACAAAAAGGTTATATTTCTATGCGGTATTTCACATAGTCAGTACTTAAACAATAGACAGCATTTAATCTTGAAGCCGACTCTTGATCAGATGAGGAACAAGCACAAAGTAAAAATCGTATTACAGGATCAACGTTCTTCGACACCGTTCGCTGCTTTGTATTTCCAGGGACAGGGCAGAGCAGTTTGCTGTCCCCTGCAAAGTCCGTTACAGCGCAGGGAAGGAACTGGAAATCTACAGTGAAGAAAGCAGTTTGCAAGTGCAAAACGGACCTGATCCACCTCTTCCATGAGCTTGTGAAGAAGCCCATGCGGGCATATGAGGGTAGAATTTAGGCCATCATGGGAAGAAAACTGCTTTGATAGTGACTGCAGCAATTCACATGTGGAATTCAAAGCATCCAGACAGGCCAAGCAAAACAAAAGATCTATCATTTACTGGAGACTTTTCTGCAGAGCTATTGCATGGAAAACATAATGATGGATGCAGTGAACTGAAGCATTAGTAATGGATATTAATGAACATAATCAATGTGAATTCTCATTTATTTACTAGGGACAGGGCTGTGTTTACACACAAACAGACCAAGTGGGGTCTGTCTTGGGGTTCCTCACCCTGCAAAGCTCCATCATGGGTGGCTGCCCTGTCTCAACAGACCCTTTTGTTTTTTGCCTTTCCTCACTGTCATGTTCGGGCTGTGCAGCTGACTGGAACTACATGTGTCACGGGTCTGGTTATCTTCCCTTTGCCCCCAGCTTGGGATGGAGCCAGGTGGGACAGGATTGAGGCAAATGGGCTCCTGATGGGCTTCAGAAGGAATTCTGTTAATGTGGAAATGCACAAGTCCCACACAAGCTGTGAAGTTTACCATGGCTTTAGTCTCCCTGAAGTCAGTTCTTATGGAATGGTGGGAATGGTGAAGTGATATTGTAACAGAATCCTTTCAATTCCCCTCTGGATTTAGGGGAAGGAAGTTAATAACTTCAACTTGCTTTTTGGTCTTATAGAACATAATGTAAGCACATAAGTTGGTTCACATCAAGTCAGACCAAAAGTCTTGCGAGTGTAATGTGTCCCTCCAGCAGTCATTACAGAGGCCTAGAGAAGAAGGTAAGAGCAGAGCATATATAGCATGCTGTATCTGTGAAATATTCTACCACTCACTGGTATTTTGTGGTTCAGGGACTAACTGAGCCAAAGCTAGCATCTCTGGCACTCAGTTAATCTCATTTGGAGCCCGACAGTAATTAACATTGACCCTCCTCAAACCACTTTGCAACATGAGCCAACAAATTATCATGAACATACAAAGAAAAAAATTCTTCCCTTGGCCAAGTGGAGGTGCAGAGCCTGCCTGTCTGTTCCAAGGCCCAGGGCCAGTTCATGGCAGAACTGGAATCAGAAACTGGAAAATCGCCTCTTTCCAAAGTTTAGCAGACAAACCCATCTTGCTCGAGCTGTTGCTGCCAGAAATTATTAATTCAAAATGTTTGTTGGAGCAAAAATGAGGCTAAATATTCTCACACACACATATATATATATATACACACACACATATACATATATATCGTATACATACTTACATATTTGCAAGGGATACTGTTTTTCTAGCTCAGGTTACCTTTGCTGACAAGAGCACTCTTTTTAGTGACACCTGCATCTCTCTGTGGCTAGCAATAAATACAGATTATTTTCCCCTAATTTTTTGGATTGGCAAGTACCAATTTGCACAAGATGTTTCCAGCTCTGAGACATTTTCTTTGCCTACCACAGAGTCTCCCTGGACCTTTGCATGCTGTGAACAGCTCCAGCAGGGCATTGCTTTACGCGAGAGCATCTCCCACCTTCTGCTGGTCAGTACCTGATCTGGAAGAATCAAAAGCAAAATTTCTGCCTTGCACCAGTTGCAAAGAAAAATCGGCTCTCTGCCTCAGGAAAAGTACAACTGCCTCTGGGACTTTCTCCTTGTAAATTACCTTTGAGTTTGAGCTGGAAATTTGCTGGAATTTTGTTCCTCCTGCAGCCTGGAAGGTGCTTTCCGTGGGCACTGGAATCTCCTGCCTGGCAGCAGCTGGCCAGAGCAGGCCTCGGCACGTGGCTCCCGCTGCAGCAAGGGTCTTGTCCGCAGGTCTGTAGGTACCGGTGTGGAGGCCCACCCTTAGGAGCCTTGATTTCTGAATATGAGACTTCCATCTGGAGAGTGTGTTTCATGGGTCTTTCAAAGAACTCTGCACAAAACCGTGGGTAAAAAGCATCAGCCAATACACCAGCCAGATTCAGCTAACAGTAATAATATTTAATTTTGCTGTAGGAGCCATTACCAGCAGAGTAATATGTTCGCATTTTTCAGAATGAAAGCCAGGGATCCATTTTAGCTACGTCTTCAGAGTCATCCAGAGACTTAGCTCAAAGCAACTACCTGAGCGTACACAGTTATACCCAGAGCAGACATTAGCACGGGGTAGCAGAGAGATGCGTTACCACCGCTTATCCATCACCTTGCCTGCCCGGAGACAGCCCCGCGCGGCTCTGCCCGGCCTTCTTGCGCGAGGACTTGACTGTCCATCTGCACAGCCTGCTGCTTCCCTCCTGCATGCGTCCAGGGCTGCCCGCAGCAGCCGTGCACCAAAAGGCAAGAAAACGCAGCTTGGTTTCGGGAGGTCGTGAGAATTGCCTTGGCTCCATGGCAAAATGATGCTAGAAGTGTTGTGAGGGAAAAGAGACACTTAGCGGCCATCCTCCTAGAGAGACAGATAGCTTTGTGTTTTAAACCCTCCTGCTTTTACAGCCTTCTGTGTGTGTTTCATACAGTTCATTTCATTAAAAGGATTTCAAGGAGTTTCTGAATTTAAATTAACTTCATGAGCAATAATAAATTAAAATTATCTTGCTCAATGTTTTCTTCATGCTGTTGTATTAATTATAAGACACTTTATCCAAACCACTGAGTACAAAGTGGGAGGTATTTAAAAAAATCACAAAATCATTAAAGTTCTTTTAATTTCTAATAAGAGTGAGTTAGATTTTATACTTTGGCAGTCAAGAATACATTCACAAATTTAGCACAAATACAAGGTTTCTTGATTTTTTTGTGACATAAAATAGCACTTTTTCCCTGAAGATTTTCCACCTAATTAAAGAGCAGGTATTTATGGCTGCACAAATGCTACAGCTTTGCAAATCAATAACAGGACACACTGCTATAACCATCTTGTTTTTTTATTGTTATAGAGGAAGAGGAGCGCATACAACATAATCACTCACAGGTGTAAACTTGCAATGTCATTCTGACCCCTTGGGAATCAGAAAACTTCCACTCATCATTCACTCCATTTTTTATCATAATGAACTGCATACATCAACTGTCAGCAACCGTTTTTCTAAACAAAACACAGCTAAAAATAGTACTTACTAATAGGCCTTTTAAAGATTCTTTAAGGTACCAGCAAAATAAGCATGCACACTAGCAATACAAAACCATAGATATGTTCCCCTCCCCAAAAGCTGAGCTGTGCTGACAAATTCCCGGGTTCGGTGTTAGAATTCCATCTCCTGCAAAAAGCCAGGTCAGGATCTGTGCATTGCTTAAGTTCAAATCTCAGTGGGAGCAAAGCAGCCAAAGGGGTTGCTTTAAACCTAGTATTTCAGTGTAAAAAACCTGGTCTGTGGTAAGAAGCTGGTCTATCATGTTACTGCTCTTTTATACAAACTGCATGATTTTGCATGTTTTTGGGTGGGCAGAGGGGGAATATGCACTTGAGGGCTGCACGAACACCCTCAACACATACTGGATCCTGTTGATGTATAAAGGGGTTTTCAAGACTACGTGACAGGACAAAGCAAACGTCCTACTTGAAATGCAGGTGCAAGGAAGCTTTTCCTTGCTGAGAGCCACGTGCCTTTCCGATGGCTTTGGCAGAGCCTATGGCAAGGATCTCCTCTGTGGTATTTAGTACGTCTGCAAACAAGGTAGTAACTTGGCAGTAGGTCGCAGTTCTGATGCTGCCCTAGTGAGACAAAAAGGGCCAGAGGAGCTTTGAAAACATATGAACCCATCATAAAGTCTCTATCCTTGCAATCATGAGATCCCTGATACCCTTGCAATCATGAGATCTGGCTTTTGCATTCAGCTTGGGGCTGCTGTTCACCACCAATGAATAAAAAACACTTAAAATTTAAGTTTCCTCCCTGACTTAGCCATAAATTCTACCGTAGCCAAGTCATTCCGGCTTACTAGTTTTTTCCAAGGGTACTTTCTGGAGACACTTAACAGGCTGCCTTGTGACTGGGGCTGAGATGAGCCTGGTTCACCACTCAGCAAAGGCTTTACATGATGCCTCCTATGGCTCGTTCTTTTGTAATCCCTCATGGAAATATGGAATGATCCTGACACTAGACTGCTCAAGGGAACCTAAACCTCTAAAATAAGCTTAGCAGTCTTCCTCTCATGCCAGTCTGCAAAGCCAGGTGATGCTCATGAATGTATAATAAGGATGATGATAAAATAAGTATTTCTAGCCTGCTTACTTTTCAAAAGTTACTAATTAACCTCATAACTTGCTGAGCAGCCTGGCAGTAAAATATCAGCCCATTAATGAGAGAGAAATAAACATATTAGCAGAAGTGGATAAGATAACTTTGAAAGCTGCTTTTGTTGGCTATTTTAAGTCTATGAAATATCATTTATTTCCTACAAGACTTTTCCGTCAGGGCCATTCCTGCCTCCCTATCCCCACCAAAAAAAAAAAAAAAAAAAAAAGGAAAAGTGAACACTGCAGGCCCAGATTGTGCTATTCTCCCTTCCTGCAACAGGGACATTATCAGCATCAGCACTTTAATCCCTGCTGTGGAGTGAAATTATTCCCCGTATAAAGTTCATGAAAAAGCTATGGGCCATTTTGGTGGAAATTAAATGTTCCCAACTGACAGTTTGCAGGAGATTTCTGGGGGGCACAGGCATTTTGCAGGCTCTTTGCCAGAGCTCTCTGCAGAGGCCAGTGAGAGTGCTTCAACCCAGTATGCGATTTGCTTAATGAAAGACACTTTTCCGGAAGATTTTGGCAGACACAACCAGTTCAATTGCCAGGCAGTGTTCATGGGATTACAAATGTTACTGATCACATTAGGTATTCAATAAATCTCTCCAAAAAGATCACATTTACTGTGTGGCTCTGAAGAAATTAATGCTGTGATGCATATTACTGTGTTCGCCATGTACTGGACTATTGCTGTAACCTCTACAATTTTGGGCAAATACCTTCCTCAAATTGCCAAGCAGTCAATGACAACTATTAACTTCTATATAAAAACAGGACTGCTTTTAAGTAACTTTTCAGCTACGCATCATTTCAAAATACCTTTCTTTTTATGTTATGGCCACTTTCTGACATTAAATATATCAAAGAATTATTAAAAAATATATCCTTAGATATCTTCTCTTAGCTGGTATGAAATGATGACACTCCACTGATTTTCCCAGATCTATGGCAATTTAAATGTGCTGAGGGTCTGCCCTGAGAGTCTCCGGACAATATTTGGCTTGAAATATGAGAAAAGTGAGATGCTGTCCTTACATAAAACCCATGAGCACGGCTGTCGCACTGTTTCTTCCTTTGACATTTCAGTAGATGCAATATCACACAGAGTAATGATAAAACACACCAAAGCAGGAACGCTCTGACAGAGCTGTACCTGTTTGGATAAAAATTGTTTTCCTTGTGCTGTGGCACAACTTGCCTGCTAGATCTTCCTGTAATTTATTGAGCAGAACTTTAAAAACGAGTGAGTGTCCGTTGGTCAAATCCCCATGGTCATTTCAATATACTGCAGGAAAGCAGTCACAGAGGCCTCTCTTTTCTGCTCTCAGGAGGAGGGTTTCTGTCTGTAAAAAAAACATGAAATAACTGAATATATCACTTTAAAAGAATATATAATTGATTAGGCTTAATCCCTCAGCACAGCTGTAGTCAAGGTGCTTTGCTGAGTGAAAAATCATAGCTATTAGTGCTGGTTTTCATCCAGAAAAAGCGATACTAAATAAGTATGTTTAGAAGTGGGATGCATGGAGAGTATTTTTGTACTTTGAATGTTTTCATTTCATAGTTAACTTGCAGGGACTAGGCTTGCAAAATTATTAAAGTGTGCTTTACAAATCCTGAGCAAAATTCCCCTTTCAACTGCACTGCTTTTAATCCCTTCTGAATGATTGATGGCTTCCTGTTGGCGATGTCTTCCTGTTGGTGATGTCTTCAGGACTGTGTATTTAATTGTAGCAGAGAGCCTCTTGTGCTCTCAGTTACACTACTGATTCTGCAGAATAACTCTCAGTTAAATCCAGCTGTCTTTCTAACCTTGTTCTCTGAAACCCATAACCTCTCAAGGCAGATCTACACTTGAGTTTGTGGCTCCTATTTTAACCTGAGTTAATTTATTGACAGTTGCCTTATTGCCAACTCCATTTGGAGACGTGCCTCTAGAATTCCATCAACACCTTAAAAACCTCTTTTTATGCTTATCATTGAAAATTTCTGCATCCTGGTTTTGGAGAGTCTTGATAGAAAAGCATTTCCAAGCTTTTTTTTTTTTTTTTTTCTCTGTATCCAGGAAAAAAATAATTTCAGAACCTTAACAATATTTAAGTATCCTTTATTTTATGTTTAAATATCCTAGCTACTTTGTGGATTCTGGCCTTGCCTTTTGAGAAACAAAGGCTGAAATTCTTGCAAGCCTTGCAAGAGGGGTCTCCAAAGTAGCTTGTGAATTGACTTTGAAGAGTTTATTGAGAAGGGGAAGAAAAGGGCTTAAATTTACCAGGAATGGGGTTCACATCTCTGCTGGACAAAACATAAAATCTTGAAAAGCACTTGTTCACAGTCAGAAATCCCTGTGAAACAACAAGGTCTTTAACCAGCTGGTGTTCCTTTGATGAGATGCCTCCTGACAAACTAAACTCAGCAAGGGCTGGATTAGCAAAGCTGCCCAGCTCCCGTGGGAGCAGTTGTGCAGTGACCTGCTCGCCCCGCTGTGATGTCTCTGCTGAGTAGTGGGCTGCATCAGCACGACCATTCCCTCTGGCCCTCATCGGTTTCTGCTCCACTCATTTCTTGGACTTGGATGTCAAGCTTTTGGGAGCAGAGGCTGTTTTCAGAACTGCACTTCCCCCTCTTCCTGCCCCTCTACCGCTTTCAGCCCAAACTTTTGATAGCCACCTTTGCATTAAAGAGGACCGGCTCACTTTCCTTGTCTTCCATACCAGCTTACTGCAGTGGCACGTGTTATTAAACGCTGCTGCTCTCTTGTACGATACAATGCTGGGTGAGTGTGTGCTTTAGGAGAGATCCTAAAATCATCTTAACATCACACAGGCTTATTGCCACTCAATGTAATGCCTTCAAGATGCTGTTGTTACCACAAACCCTGTCTAGGAATCATTAATGACTTATGACAGGCAGGAAGAGCAGTTTTAGGAGCATTTAACTGTGACCTGAAAGACTGTGAATGAGAAACCTCAGTTACCAAAATGGAAGCCATGTCCTCCGTGGGGTTTGGCCTTGTAGCAGGGACTTTCCATACTCAAGAGGTCTTGAATAAAGTTATTTGGGGTGAAGCTTGAGAAGCTGGTCAGCAGCATAAGCCAAGCACCAGCACTTGGGTGGGGAAGTGCAGGTGTTGCCTTTCAGCAAAGGGAAGGCCAGAATGTGCCACTTGCAGAGCGCTGGCCACTGCGTTTCACATAAGCATCTTTGTATAATTCAATAACTTGTATTTAACTAAAGCATCTTCCCATGTAAAAACCTGGTGACGTTTAAGAGAATGAACACAGCTATGACTACGTGGTCTTGCCATATCATATGTAGGTACAAAACATTTCAGCTGAAAAATCCAAACAGGTGGAACCCCGTTTTGCACCAGAACAGCCCACCAGTGCTGCAGGGGTAATTGTAGAGCTGCTGCCCCTCTATTCCCAGCCTGCAGCAGTAGTTACTTAGCATTATACTGCTGCCTGCCCAGAAAATGCTTTTGCACCTATACTATATTGCACTGAGAGCTCTGCCCTAATCAGCTTGCTATTGATAGCTCAAGAAAGCCAAGGTCACTCCAGCTTTACTGTGTGGGGCCCTACATGATTGCCCAAGGTCACAGAACAGCAAAGGCAAAGCAACATAATCATCTTTCTGTATTACAGTTTGGGACACATCGTTGATTTACATCTCTTTGGTTGATTCTGCTGCGAATGACAATTTGAGTGGAGTGTGACTTCAAATGAACAAGGGGCTCTTCCCACCTACCAAGGAGATGGCATCAATCAAAGTCACCCAAAGAAGCTCACTGGGAGATGTGGCTACAACTTCACCTTGGCAAAAGATGCTTCCCTGTCATGTTGCCAGTGTTTATGAAGCTGTTAGGCAAAGAGAAGTTGCACAAGATAAATACAGAGACCTGCTGCCTCTTGCATCCTTCCGACGGCTCAGGGGCCACCTGTGCATTTTAGATGAGTAACTACTACCCCAGTCAGAATTTGCCTCTGCTTATGAGCCCACATCTATCTGCATTGCTAAAATCAGGGCATTTACCATACTCTGAGTTTTTGTTCACTTCTGCACCGCGAGGCAGGTGTGTGAATTTATCAAGTGCTCTGTGTGCTGTAATAAGTATCTGAGCAAATTTACTTCTACAAATTTACTTTTCCATGGAGATTATTGATGCGTAAGTAAAGAATATAAGCACTTCCCTCTCCTCCCTTTCTGCCCTGCTTGCCTTTTCTGTTGCTCTCCCATTCACCTTCTGCTCCTGTCCAGTGTGGTCAGACCACAGCTCAGAAGCGGTGTTTGAGATGGAGAGAAATTCATCTTTCCTATTCTTTTAATCTTCATATATCTTCTTTTCTTCTCTATTTGATGCAGGAGCTTTCTGCCCTGTTATGCAAGAAATCTGACTAGATGATCTTTAATGAACCTCTCCATTCTGTGAAAAATAATCTGTACTTGGTGCAATCCTATTTGCTGGAATGGAAGTGAGTCAGCAGAGATGTCATGTCTGCTGTGCACGGGCAGGTGGACCTGGTTACCGGGAGATAAGGGCTGAGGAGAAACATCTCTATAGAAACACATACCCGTGTGTCTAGATTATACGCCGTCTTCTTCAAATCCTGCAACGCCCTCTGCATGAACTCAAACGCATGGCAGTCGACACAGGGACGACCTGGAAAGGGGTGCAGTAAAAAGGCATCGCTGTCAAAGAGGAAATACCGAGAGATCTTGTACTGCCAAAATAAAAAAGTATTTTACTAGGCACCCACACATGTGCGTGGACAACATTAGGGTGTCTGTGGACAAAGATGCATCAAAGCTTGTGCTCACTTCATTTGCAAAGACAAGCAAAAGCAAAATAATATTTTGCTAATGCTCCTCTGAGCACAGGCCAGGCTTGATTCTGCCAAGGGCTGGGTGGCTTCATCCCCCAGCCTCTCAGTTCCAAAACCCTCAGTCCTCATGGGTGAGTTAAATCTCAGCCCTTACTCTGAAAGCAGCAGCCTGCAGTGGTTCAGAGAGCAGAGAGGCAGGTCTGGTTGTACAGGAGCCCTTGTGGAGCACCTTGGCAGGGGACAGAGCCGGATCTGCCTGTGCTTCCTTTCACCCGCTCCTGTATTTTCTCCCTGCCAGGAAGGCAGAGCGTCCCACTGTCCCTGCAGCTGCTGCCGGCCCGCGTGCACCCCGGTGCAGGGCAGGGAAAAGGCAGGGATGGAGAGGAGGAGGAGGAGGGGACTCGATGACTGAAACGATTCACTCTATCCTGGGCTTGAGCATTCCCGCTCTGCCAAGATTCGCCCCGCACGGATGTCACTGCCTCCTTGGGACTGTGACTCTCTCACAGCCTTAATGAAATGTGGGTTTTAAAGGGCAAAAAATGCAGTTCCCACAGGGGATGCATCCCCGTGCATCTCCATGGAAGGAGGGAAAATGTTTTGCTAGTCACAGAGCACCCCTGACAGGGGAAGCACTAAAATCCTTGTCACATACAGGCACTTGAGCTGCTCTCACAAATCAAAGTGAGTGAGTAGCTGCTGCTCGGGTCACTAAGGGGCATCCTAGTGATGCAGGGTCCTGGGCACCTGCTGGACCCCTTCTTGGCTCCCTGTAGGATCCCATTCCCGACTCCCCCAGGGCTTGATGGAAGGGAAGAGCCAGCGTCTTTGTGGCTCCATCGCTCACAAAAAGCCGCGCTGGGGCAGTGATGGGTCTGGGTCCAGGTGGTGTTTGACCCTCACTCAGACTCCCCCAGCTCCTCTCCACGCAGCTCACAGCTCGGGCAGGTTCAGACGTGCAGCTGGGGGTTTCATCCCATGGATGTGGGGAAATGTCCCCACGACCGCGAGAGCAGCAGCACTTGCTGAGACCCTCTCTCCAGGTGGCTTTGAGCATGGTTTTAAAGACACTCAAAACAAACAAACAAAAAAAACCCCAAACTCAAACATTTTCAGTATTTCAGTATGAGAAAGGAAACTTGCATCCTTGATGTGCTCGCAGCAAATCTGTCGTTCCCTTGGCACTGTGGCCTGCTCCCTGCTGCTGCTGTGGTGCGGAGAGCACCCTGCTCTGGCTGCAGCTCGGGAGACTGCCGCATACCCTGCAGTGCTTGGTGCCAAAGTGTCCTCAGAATGGGAACTCATGGAGGAAAAAAACAAACTAAAGGTCATAAATGAACATCTCCTGCCCCTCACAATGTGGAGAAAGTGCCTTTGAGAAGAGCAGTGAATTACGCAGTCAAACACTGAGTGCAAGCCAGGAAGCCTTCCCGGGCCCTCACGAAGGCCATGACTCTGCAAGAACATCCGCTGGCATTGGCACCAGCCGAGCACACCGGTGTGGACAGGGAGATGATAGTGGAACTGCACAGCCGTGCCAAGTGACTACTGCACTTCTGCTATCCCTGCGAAAGCTGCTGCTCAGACATCAGAGCAGCTTCTGCAATAAAATGGTGGTGGCGCTGAGCGCATTTGCCCGTGCAGATCAGAGAGTTCCACATCAGATCCCACAACTTACAGTAGCACACAGCAACTTGAAGCAGTTCCTTAAATAAAGATTAGGCAAGAAGCAGGATTTTCCCACTCCCCCAACAGTCTATACCTGCACTCACATTAATTTACCCATTGCTTCCTGTATCCAGGTAAAGCTGTGGCATCTACAATGTCCTGTGGCAACAAGTTTCAAGTTCCACAGCTCAGCTAATCACTGTGCAAGCAAAATGCTGATTTGTCTGCTCTAAATTTATCATTTCTGCTTACATTTGCTGCCTCCTTTTGCAGTGGAAGGCACAGTTAGTTTATATTCATTATTTTTACCTCATTTATGACTTTGCTGATCTCTATCACACTCTGCCTCAGCTCTCTTTTCCAGAGTGAGGAGTATTAGGCCTGTCTAGCTGGACCCAGCCTCCCTTAATGCTCTCCGTACTTTCTGTCGGATGCCCTTAGGCATTTCCCCAAAGTAGCTGTGACTAAGGGTTTGGTTTCACAAAGGGGTTAAACAAATCTAAGTGTGTGCCACTGTCAACAGACGCAGTCTCACCTTCCTTTCTGTCCTTAGCTACATGTTCCCCACCTTCCCTTCTTCACACTGCGAGGGACCGTGAAGTTGTTTGCTCCGTTGGTTGCTAATTTCCCCTTTTTCCGCCCCCAGAGCAGCTCCCTGGACTGTTCGAATGTACAAGGCTTTGAGCCAAGACAAGAAATGGGGCAAGGGCAGGAGGCCAGGGCTTGGGGAAGGGCACAGGCAGCATAAACTTACATGAGCTCACAGCAGTCATGAAATCAGACCTGAAGTTGCAGCATAGCAAAGTACAGCAAAGGGCTATTAATTCTTTGCTGACAGCTGGGAACAGGCTATCATTCACAGGGAGACTTAACAGGTTTGTGGATTAACATAATGAGAATTATCAGGAGTCAGCTATAATTCTTTTAATGGATCCTGCCAGCATGAAGGCTGTATGTGTCTGTTTGGGGAGAAACGGGGGAGGTGTGCTTAAAATATGCTTTTTGGCCACATTCTTGGTGAAGAACTAGAACTGAAAACACTGTGGAAGTCTAATTTACTTTCCCTCAAATACGCACTGTGCTTGTTCTTTGTATTTCATGCACGTTGGCTAATGAAACCAGACCGATCAGTTTCTGTTCTTCAAACTCCATATTTCAGCTTTTCAGTGAATAATTTGGGTTCTAAATGCAGGGGGAGGTTGAGGAAATTACTTCTATTTTTTAGTGGATTGTACTGAACCTTAAAGTGTTCTCTGCAAACATTTGCAACACCACTTTATACTCGAACAGTCTTTCGCAAATGCTTGTGAATTTAGTACAAGGAACCAATTAATCACTGCTAATTCACATTCTTTAAATTGCATTCACAATAAGCTGGGCATGGCCCTTTTTGATTTGCTTGTAAGCAAAGTGGAGAGCAGGAGATGATTCCCTAAACCAGGTATCACTACCACCCCACAGGGCAGTATGTTTGTGCAATACAGAGAGCTGTGATTCCCTCGCACCCCTTCACTGTCACTCCGGGGTCTCCCACACTTGCACTTACCTCTCCTATAACAAGTGAGGACAAAACACCACAGAACTGTGCACACTGGGTCAGTAAATGTCTCTTCTCCCTTATGCTTAGCAAAAACAGAATTACTATGGTCAATGTCAGTCATGTCTTTCCTGCTAGAACTTGCACTACAGCCTCATTTCTCCCCCTGGGTCATTTAGGCTCCTACAGTCACCAGTTTACCTGGGTTGACAGTGTGGACTTATGAACCTGCAAAATGGGAGGTGCGCATAGGTGTTGCTGTTTCACTTCCCCAATGTGAGCCAGTGATATCAGCTCCTTGGTAAGAAACAGTCAGTGGAGCTGTCTTGTAGGACAAGATGCAGGAATGTCTGTACTAGATCAAACAGCCATTTACAATCATGTTTCCATGCGAGGAAACCCATTTACAATCATGTTTCCATGAGAGGAAACATGCATCCCCATAATACTCCCAGGCCTCAGCGATATGTGACTCACAGAGTTCCCAAGCCAGAAGAGCTGATTCTGCATTTAACAGTCCTCTCTGAGACTTCTCTCTCTTGAACTTACATAATTGGGTCTGCGCTTCCATGCAAACTTTTAGCATCTGCAGTGTCCTAGGGAAGGAGCTCCCCAAGTTAGCTACCAGAAATAGCACTAATGAGCAGAGGAAGGCACTTGGGGTGGTAAGCAGCAATGCAGCTCTCTCAACAACCAGCTAATTAGGGGCATCCTGGGTTCCTTAAACAATCACACGCACACAAAAAAAAGCCAGCACAAAGCAATCATTATCAGCAGGGAGCTGATCATGAGCTCTTGGCCTCATTTCAGACAGAAATAACCTCCCAGCATTTGTAGCAACACTAGCAGGATAAAGCTTCCAGCCTCCTTATTCAGGATAGAGCAGCCTCCCTCCTCAGAAGGACTCGCTCCTGCCTTCAATTCCACATCCTCAAATGCAAGAGCAAGATAAACCTTTCCCAAGAGCTCTTCAGGGGGCTCCGTAACCTGTCACAAGATGTAAAAGAGATTAAATAACACCTTGAGAGTCTGTCGCCAAGACACAGTTCTACAAATAAAACAGGAGTTGTCAGTACTAAGTGGAATGAGGAACTACTCTATACTTTTTCACTGATGTACCTCTGCTAACAAAGACATGCAAAAGGCTCATATAATGTATTCCTCAATCACCATATTCTCCTTGAGAAGACAAAATGGACTAGTTGCCACAAAAATTATTCAAGTTAATTAATGCACACCTGGAAAACAGACATACATAATAGAGATGAGTGTGATATGAGAACTACAGCCAAACAGAACCCAAACTTGGTTTGTAAACAGTTACCTTCATTTTTTTAACCCTTCCAGAGGCTATTTTACATTTCCAATGAGTGAATACTTCACAGTTGTCCCCCTTCTCCTACTTCTTTGTATCAATACCTCATCTTAGAGCTAGGAAAGTTGAACTAGACTTGTTCAAAATCACGTTAATACAGAGCTGGGAACTCCCAGCTCCACATGCTGTGCACAGTCCAGTCTGTCATATTTCACTATTTTGCTTTGCGGAGCAGCAGCCTGATTTCAGAAATCGTCATGTGTTTTACAGACGCGCTCGTTGGGCCAAATGCCCCCATGTCAGTCCACAGCAGTTACAAGAAAGTTGAATTTGACCTTTTGTTCCAGGCAAGCACCACAATGCACCAAATGCAATGCCCTAGCAGAAATAAACATGATTTTCCTTCTAACAATACCCAGTCCAGCATGGACTTTGTATGCAGAGTGGCAAATCTGGAGAGCCAGCTCTCGAGAAGCAGAGCAAAAAGACCTACAACCAAAGACTTCTGAGGTAAGCTCAGATGGAAATTAGGGGTGAAAATACAGTATTATTTTTTCCTAGGTAACTGAGAAACCGTGTTTCTTTGCTTGCTTGCTCTTTCTAGGAGGGTTGTTTTCACGTGGTTTGCTGCAGGCTACAGAATCACTGCTATATCCTTGCACACGAGGCAATGCAGCATCCCCCGGAGCTGGAAACCTGCGTGGATGGGGCGGGCGGACCAAGGGTGCATGGGGAGGAGGGAGTGCGGCCCGAAGGCACCTACTTTCGGCTGGAATGACGCTCCCCGCGTCCTGGCTGGCCCCCGCAGGCCTCACGCTGAGCAGGCCGAGCACCGAGAGGAAGGGGATGGCCACGCGCATCACACTCCACGCAGACGGCAGCGCCATTCCTCTCATCAATAATTCAGGCCGTCTTCGCAGCCTGGAAGGAGGAGAAAGAGTGAGATCAGCAGCCTGCTCCCAGCACGCTCCGTCCCCCCAGGGCAGCAGGGGAGACGCGACAGGCGCCGATGCCCGTGTCCCCGCAGCCCCACAGTGACCGCGGAGGTGCGGGCGCCCCAAGGTGCTGGCCGAGTACCTGATCCTTCGCTGCGCTGGTGTGACAGACCCTCGGAAGGAGCTGCAGCGAGCGGGAGCCTGCGCGCCGCACGGAGCATGCGTCCCCCCTCGCATCTCCCCCGTCCCTGATTAGGGTCATTGCCATGGAGATTCGCTATGGCAACACTCACAAATTGGAGCTGCCAAGTGGAGGAAAAGATTTAAAGGAGCGGATTTAAAGGGACCGCAGAGACGGCCGCGGCTCTGCCCAGGCGCTGCCTCTGCGCCCCAGGCGGCCACCTCCTCCCCTTGGTGAGCACAGGTTGCCACAAGCCCGCTAAGGGGCTCTTGGGCAATATTTGTGTTCCTCTGATTCGCTGTTAAAACAGGCCCTTGTTGCAGTTGCAGTTTACTGAAAGTGAAGTTCTGTTCCAGGAGGTTTCAAATGGAATGAAAACTCAGAAGTTTGCTTGGAGGAAACAAGACCCGCAACTGCCCTCTTGCTCCCTGTGTCAAGCTCCATTAAAAGCTTAGTGCGGCTCCGAGTACAACGAATCCTTGTGGACCAGAGCCGTGCACGGGAGCAAGCCGGGAATGTAAATCCTGCACAGCATCATGCTAGGTAGCCCTGATAACAGCCCATCAAAACTGATAACAGCCCCATCAGAACTGATGCACGGCCAAATTTTAAGAATACTCCCTTCAGGCTCGAGTTCTCATCTGGGATTTTGCCAACAGGTTGTGTCCAGTCAAAGCTCATGGACAGGCCATCTCAATGACTGTCTGCCTGAACTCAAGCGCTCAGAAAGTGGAGGGCATTTATTAAAAAAAAAAAGAGGCTTTGAAGACCTGATTGCCTCAGAGGGTGGTTAAATATTCAAACTCACAACATATCTATTCAATTCTGTGCTTTGTGATTCTCTTTGGGCAAAATGTTTCACTTTCTCCTACTTCATGGTCAGGAACAGAAGAAATAATCTGCTGGATTGTGGAAGTATCACCCTTTCCAGGCTGGGACAGAATTTAACGCTGTTTTTCTTCAGCCATAGGGACCATCACCGGTAAAACTCTACTACTGTTTTGCTTGTTTCTCTGTCTTCCCTCAGAATTACTCCTCATACGCCTCATTTCAAACCTTTTGCTTTTGAATGAGGTTAGTTTGAAAGTTGCCTCAGAGGACGCCAGGCTCTTGACTGTTTTCTGACAAAGTAGAATTGCCCTGTGTGGACAAGACAGGACTTGCAGTGGGTCAGCCCAGAGCAGTGTATTCAATTCCCATGGGAATGACACACTGAGCTAATTTTTTTCGGCTCCAAAGTGCAAGTGGAACCCAGGTTCCCTTGTGTAAAGGGTCCAAATGAAGGTCTCAGTCAAAGGGTCTTTGGAAAGTGTGTCAGGGCACACGTGTTCCTCAGAGAGGCTTCCCTGATTCCAAAGGAAGCTGAGACTCATAATCCGAGCTCTGAAGTTGGATGGCTAAACAGGGTGAGATGGCCCATTTTACGTTATCTCTATTTTCAGAGGCCCTCAGATGCCGGCTGAAGGAGTAGCTTTATAAGAATTAGGATGTAATGGAATAACATTGCAAAGTTTGTCTATAAAGTCATCTTGCAGTGGTCAAAAAATATAGCCCTCTTCTGCATAGATTTAAATAGCATCAAATGGAAATTCTGGAACAAAATCAAAACCTTACACTTCCACTAACCCTGACATATGTGTTCCTTGACCACAAACATTTCATGGACCCAAGGGCCATATCAATAACCTTGATAACATGGAAGTAGCTGTTTATTAATTTTTCAAGGATATAGTCTTTTCTAAGAGTGCAATCTCTTTCATAATCACTTAGTCTTTCCAGTAAGTAGGTTGAACAAGGAGAAGAACGCACAATAATTCCCAAATTCT
>JAUBNY010000359.1:3915150-3934546 GCA_032275445.1 Crypturellus soui | reverse complement strand
CGTGAAGCTAAAAGAAGAAGAAAGACATTAGGTTGGTAAAGAATGCTACTTAAAAAGATTTTTTTGTGTACCCTGAGAGTCAGATCTAGGTTTATAGCATCATTTTATTCTCAATTTAAAATTGTCATCTTTAGCTAAGATTTCATTTGTTTTTAAAGGTAGTTCCCTCCCCATCCCCACCCACCCCCAAAATTCCAGATTTAACAGAGGAGTTCCAGTCTGCCCCCCACTCCTCAGTGTTGCTAATCCATTTGCCCTAGTTCAAACCTCTTGTGCTACTAACCCTTTGCATGTTCTATATGTAACAAAGACAAGTGAGAATAGCTTCAATACTAAAATTGTTCTAACATATTTTGGTGTGCTTATTTGTACTGGTTGAGTTGCCAAGTAAATGAATTTAATGTCATCTTGTAAAAATTATTTATATCTCTCCCAAAAATTTAGACTGAGATATTTTAACAAGTGAATAACAACCTCAATACTACTTCTAATTCAAATGATAGCACAGTGTTCTATTTAAGAGTATTAGGAAGCTGCATTAGGCAGTATATTTATCCTAAAATCACTTCTCTAACAAAAATTGAATAACACCTCAGAACAAAATCATAATCACAATTAAATTTTTGCCTTTTTTTTTTTTCCCCTCTTCCACCATCTCTTTTTTTTTTTTTGGGTAATCCTTAATGGCACAAAATTAGCCAGTACTTCCCGATGCTTAGTTATTGTGTCTTGATGATTGTATATTGTTTATATTGTTTTTGATCCATTCTATCACTAGGTTGATTGTATTTAAAAAATCATTTGAAAAGCAGTGGATCTGCTAATCTTTAAAGTCACACAGCTTATTAGCAGACTTTGAAATATGTGGGGTTTATATCTTTTGTATCAGAAGTAATTCTGATTGAATAATTAGGAAAGCTTCCTTGAGTTGACTTCTGTTTTTACCCATAGATACAGAGGTTGTAGAAAAGCAAGCCAAAGAAGAAACAGTAGTAGAAAATGCTACTCCAGATTATGCTGCTGGCCTTGTGTCTACACAGGTAAGGAACCATGATGAGATGAGTTGAGAAATTGTTTTATTTAATTCTAAACATTGTTATGATACATTTTTTGTTCTAAATTATTGACTCTTAAAAGCATGACTCTTAATGTAAAAATCCTAATTATTCCAAAAATTCCATTTTGGGTGGAAGCCCGATTTTCCACTGGGTGTTTTTCTAACTGGGAGTTGCTTTCTGTTTTCAGAAATGGAAAAGAGGAACACTTTCTAAAACTAGACAGCACCTTTTGGTGTTTTGTATTGAACCAGTATGTTCAAAGATCAGATGTACAACTGTTAACACTGCTCCTTTGTCACTGTGATAGAGTAACTAAGGAATGAGAATGCCTTGGGAAGACAAAGGAATTTTTATTGACTCCAGGTGTCTATTCCATGTCCCAGCTTCAGATTAAACACCAAGTCTTACCCAAGTACCATCTCTATCATAGAGAAGTGCTTGCTGGATTAGGAAGCTACAGTGCAGCTATTCAAATAATAGACCCTACTAAATATCCTAAATATGAAGCCTGGGCGGCATATACTCACAGCAGCTTCTCTGAGCAGTTTAGTTATAGCTGTTGAGCTTGTCCCTGGCAAAAATAAACAGACCTTGCACTTTACTGATTAGTAGGTCACTTTACTGATTAGACCAATCACTTTACTGATTAGGAGCACCTGGGTGGTAGATAGGTGCTGCCTCCTCATCATATTGGAGAGGAGGACAGGTTAGCCAGTAGTGCGGCTTTAGACTGAAACCTCATAGTGAAACATTTGATGGTGAGGACCAAACCTCCAGACTGTATTTCTTTGACAGTTTATACTTGGGACTTGCTCTCATCTGGTCTGCTGAGGTGAAAACTGTTAGTAGTTGGAGTGTCCTTCTCATTTAGTGTAATCTGAAAAGTTCTAGTTTGCATGCTTAAGATCATTCTGTGTTGCAAACCAGTGCAATAAGTGGAGACAGTAGGAACAGTCACATCAAAAGTGTTTTCCTGATTCAAAATCTACCAGCTTGGAGGGAGAAACCTGAAATCTACTGAAAAAAGCTTATTGCTAGAGGTAATTCAGTCAGTGGGATTTTTTTTTTTTTCTTCCAGATGAGACTTATTGGAAAGACCATGATGCAAGACCATATTTCAGTCAGGACATGTTTTTTTTACAAAAATGCTAGTTCCCATCTGAAATCTCCTGTTCCTATTTGGCAAATGTTTACCTGGAATTACTTTAGATAGCTAGTTTCTCGAGGTACAAATACGTAACTTGAGGCTGCTCCACTGTTCTGTTCTGTGCCTCTCGGAAGGACAACAAACTATTTAAAATCTTCAATGTCTCCACTTGACAAAATTTAAAGTAGCTACTATTATACTTTACTCTTCTGTACATCTCTGTATTAATATATGATGCTTGCCAGAAGAAATTACTCTATTTACAAGACCTCTGACTCAGACAAGCATCTAGAGCCTAACAGGAAGCAGGTCTCATGGTTTGGGGGATAGCAAACTGATGCCCACATGTTCTTCTCAGCATGTAGGTAGGTACTGGCATGCACATGTCAGTGGTAGAGGCCTTAGCATTCTGCAAAAAGATAGGAAAAAATATCTTTGTGGCAGCCTCCATCTGAAATTTATTTTGCAGGAATATCCTTCTTTTTATTTTTTCCTCTCTCCCTCCTCTATAAAGCAATCTCTCTCTGCTAGACTTGCACGACCAAAACTTTTCCTCCCTCACCTACATATGTTTAGCTAGGACTGGACTAAAGTGAAGATCAAAGATCTCCATAAATGCACATTCCTTCTGTGTTTACACTGTGCAGTATCATGCATAATTGCTATGTCCAAAACATGGCATTTCCTTCGGCTTGGGCCTGGATGACATCTGTCCCTTAGGTCAGTGCTGACTACCAGTTTGAGCGCAGACTAGTTCATCTGTATTCTTACGGCTGACTAGGCCTGCTGGGTATGTGTGTCCTAGGGGCCTTCACATTTGGGGCACTATTTTCAAGGCATGCTTTTCTAGGACTTTTGCCCATGTGAGAACACATTTTTTTGCTTGCTAATTATGAAGTAGAAACAAATGATCAGAAGATCACTTATTTTTATAGTAACTGTAATTCTTCAAATTGAATCCACAGAAATTTCACACTCCCATCTCCATATTGCTAGCTAAGAAAAATTGCACAAAGAAATTGTTGGGAATTTGAGATCACTCTGCATTTTGCAGCCTGAGTTTAGGTGTTTGAAGGACTCCTGCTTTACCAGTATGGCCTATGCAGATAATGCTGTTTAGAAGAGATGCTGCCTCTAGGGAAGAATCTGTCAGTACCACATATCAGAGAATCATAGTACACTGTAAATAATTATTTTGCTGAAAGTTTAAGTCATTCCAAGATTACAGAAAGCTTAAGCATTACTGGGAACTTTCAAGGTCTTAAAGCTTATCTATATTGGAAGTTATAACTTGCCTTTTACATTGCATATTTCAGCAGCTGCTGCTAAGCAGCTCAATTCTTTGTAAAAGTACATATTTTATTATACTAGTACTCTTTTTTTCCTGGCTCAGTTTCTTCCTTTAGAAGCAACTTTGATCTGTACTGGGCGGTGGGGTGGGGGGTGGAGGGGAGGAAGCTGTTTGTGTGTGTTTGTTTTCCTAGGGTAATTCTAATATTTTTAGTTTGTATAGTAAGTTAAGGCAGTTTGTTATATCTACCTTTTCAGAGTTGTCCATAATTAAGTCCCAAAAGGAACATCCTAGCAGAGCTAATATTGAAATTGCATTTAAAATGCAATTTTAAAATGCAAACAGCTTATGAGTTGATGCTGTATGACTGTAACGCTTTCTTTGCTCTTTTGCAGAAACTTGGCTCATTGAACAATGAACCTGCACTGCCTTCTACAAGTTATTTACCTGCTACCCCCAGTGTGGTGCCATCTTCCTCATATATCCCAAGCTCTGAAACACAGCCAGGTAAAGAGTCTTTTGCTACAGGACTCAATATCTCTTCTACACAGCTTTCCTGTCTAGCTCTGCTCTTATTTACAGACATACTGTCCCTCAACTCTAATTAAACTGACCATAACAGTCTACAAAATTCATGAGAACCATATTCTTGGTCTTTAGATATCGAGATCTGTCATTTAGTCTAAATAAAGAAAATGATGTTTTCTTAAAATAACAGTTAATTAAGCAAGCAAAGCTACTTTCTGTTTGTTTTTCTTCCTCTCCTGGAGGAAATCCCAGCCGCCTTTTCATCCCTTAAGAAACACTGGTAATACACATAGGTATAGAATATACACACATTCATGTGCATGAACTTGCAAACTAGATGGTTGCTTTCAAGTGTCAGATACATTTCTACAGTCAGGTACATACTAAATTTCACCCAGTCTGAAATCAAACACTCCTTTTTTTTTTTTTTTTTTTTCCTGTTTCTTTTTGCCCTTTTTGTAAGGGTCCAGCAGATAATAGCTGACCTCCTGCATACTTTGAAGGTGTTGCACTTCAGTGCTAGAAAACTTTTGAAGAGTAAAATAATGAGCATTCATACAAATACTTTATTTCTGGACCATTTAATTCAATTGCTCTACCTTTTTTGATATTTTAACCATGCTTTGTGAATATTCTTTGTGAATGTGAGATATCACATTCAGGTCATTATAGGAAGAGCCGTATGCAAAAAGTGATTGCTAACTTGGCTCTGAAATAGTGTTAAGAGTCTTTCTGAAGATCTGTGTGTATCTCCCTTGGCCAGAAAACTGGCAGCTCCTGAAGGAGCACAGCCAAGAGCACATCCCTGTTGTCAGCAGCTAGTATTGTTTTTCAGAGCATTGGCATTGTATTTAACATCAGAAAAAGCCTAGCTTTAAATTCCCGATTGTCTTTATTTTTTCTAACTTAATTTTTCCATTCCCTGGCTTGTGGGAGATCATATTCCCTTCATGGACAAGGAATACAAAACTCTCCTCTTAACATAGGACATAAAATCCACAGGTTGGGTTTTCTATAATCTGAAGTTGCATGATTAAGACATATATCAGTTTATGCAGGTCACTCATCCTGAGATGAGAGGAAGCCAATAATAAGATTTAGAGATCCTGATTCCCATATGCAGTCACTTCCTTCACTCTGTAATCAGTTACTCTGTGACCATACTCTTTTTTTCTTTAAGTGGCATTGTTCTGTGTGTTTGCATTTATTAGTGATGCTTGCTTAAGGATTTGATCACTCCTGCTTTATTTAAATATGTCTTTAAAGCAGACTATTTCATCATCACATATACTCAGATACTTAAATCTGTAGTGACTTGATTTTGTGTTTTGTAAGCAACGTTTCAAAGTAGTACGTTCATTTTTGAAATCAAATCAGGATCATAGTAAAATTTGAGAATAATTCTACAGTTTTTAAACATGCAGACAACTATTAGAACTAGATTTTGGATAATTATCTTAAAAGCAGGTGTGTGTCTTGTGCCTTTATATCAGCTTGTATTAGTAGAAGCTATTTGGAAATATTTTAAGTTACTTATCTTGCACTTTCTTGTTATTATGGATGAATTCACACAGGAAGGGTGGCTAATCCTTAGGAATGCTTATCTTCAAGTGCTCAGTGTCCTCTTAACAATACGGCTCGTTTCTAGTAAGATGTGAAAACCAGTGCTCTGCTTGTGCCTACATGGTGGAGAGCGATGGACTCAAATTCACTCAAATTCTTGGAAGTTTAACGTAAAAGACATCAGCTGAGCTCTAGGCTGTATCTGCCTTCTCAACTGGGAACCTGGAGTGGAGTGGGTCACCTTAAGCCTCGTGAGATTTGTGAAGGGTCCTTAAGAGACTGCACTTAGGTTTAAGAAGCTCAAAAAAGAATGTAGGTGCCTGGAACGTGCATTGGGTGATTACTGGATGCTGCACGGATGGTAACTTGATCAAATACCTAAGCTCTGACCGCACTCAGTTTTGGAATAACAGTTTCCCTGTGTTATGTACAGGTGAATAAATGAACTGAAAGTAGGTCAAAATTGGAAGGGTTGATGCTGTGGACTTTTAACCCTCTTAGCAGTTAGTGTTTAAAAAATGAGTACACATCAAAGTACTGGTGTTTGCAGTATTTGCTTACTGGCTGAAACTTAACTGCCTTTTCCTTTGGAAGCTGCTGCTATATTAGGTGAAAGTAGATGAAATATTTTTGTCGTCTTGACTCCTGCATAAAAGTACAATGATCTTGATAAGGCTAGAGTACGGTTGTTACAGTAATATCAGCTAAAAAGTAAATAATGCACTTTCAGTTAAATCTGGTTTCCATTAAACATAAAGCTTATTATACAGATTATTTGATAATTATAATGTGCAGTATAATACATATTGGAAAAGAAGTCACTTAATTTTCCAATAATTTGTAAAGGTAGCTGAGGGAGGAAAAGAGCATTCAGCTCTAACAATTTTCATGTAGAAATTAGATAGCATGTTAAATAATGACACTAAAATGAAAGAATTGGAATTTCTAGATCTCTTTGAAGGCTACTGGTGAGATAGATCCCCATGGAAATAATATTTTAAAATATCCTGGTTGTTTTTTGCAGCAGGCTCTGCACGAGAGGCCTTGCAGACTAACAGACAGACGGAAGAGCCTGCAGCTCCAAACGCTACCACGACTCTCCCTGCACAGTTCAAGCAAAGAACACCCATGTACAACAGTAACTCTAACCCTCCTGCAGCTACACCTACCTCACCCCTAACACCTACCACCCCTCCTGCCATTTCCCCTGCAGCACAAGCACCACAAGTGGCTCCCCAAACTCAGCAACAGCCACCTCCAAAAAAAAGCCTCTCTCTCACGGTAAGTAAAAATCGATTCTTTTGGATATCTGAATGTTTCAAATATTGGTTTTCATGTAGATGTGAAAGTTCAACTTTTAATTACTTAAGTTCAGCTTTTTAATTACTTAACTGCAAAATTTTTAGTTGTGCATTGTTAATGTTATAGTAAGATGTCTTTTATTTACTGCTACTTGTTATATAAATTGTGTTCCTCAATACAAATAATTTCAGTATCTTAGGATTACCCAGTAAGGTAACTAGAATGGGAGAAAGGCATGTTTCCCAGCTGCTTGCATGTGATCTAAGCTTCTAAAAATGATCCTGTCATTACAGTGGAAGGAGCGAATATACCAGTAGATTAACCAAGGGTGTAAAATTTTTTTTCCTTTCAAAAGTCTTAAGAGCCTGGGGATAGGGAGGAGACTAAGGAGACTAAATACTCATCTGTAATTCCTTAGGTCCTGAAGCTTTTTTATTGATGGTATAATTGTATGTATGTGCATGATTGAAATAAGCAGGTAATTAATTCAAGATACAGCTGATTGAAAGATTGCTAAGAACATCTAAGCCTGGCTTGTGGGTTCTGAACCTTAAAAAGTCTCTGACTCTTCTTAGTAGTTCTGCTTCATCTATCAAAAAAACATCTGCCCCATAAATTATTGCAATTCTGAGTTGCAGCAGGAAGCAGGGTTGGGTTTTTTTGTTTGTTTTCTTTTTTTCCCTAATGTCACAAAAAATCAAAAATAATGCAAAGTTGGTTTGTTGTTTTCCTGAGTTTCGAAATTTAATTACCCCTGCTATAAGTGATAGGGATGTGTGTCAAAGAGGGAAAATCTTGATGTTAAGGAGTTTTTATAAACATATATGCTTGTCTCTACATTAATACAGTACATACTAGTATACAGTGTTTTATTGCAGTGGAATTCATATTGTTATCTGTTGCAGAGGGAGCAAATGTATGCTGCACAGGAAATGTTCAAGACTGCAAACAAAGTTACAAGGCCAGAAAAGGCTCTTATACTTGGATTCATGGCAGGATCCAGAGGTATGCACTGTGACTAAATTAGTTGCTTTTTAATATCTAAATCTGAAATAGTTTTAGCACTTCTAAGTGTATATATGTGAATGAAGATAGCCTGCTTTAGCAGTATCCCGGACTTCAGTCTTATATTTTAAAACAGTATTTTTTGGGAATGTTTAGGGCCTATTTTGAATACAAGTCAAATTCCTCCATCAGAGGAGCCACTGTGTACGAGATATATGTGTAACTAAATACATGATATCATTGCTTAGGGACTGAGGTGAAACAAGGTAGCCAATGAGTGAAAGGACTGGTTGGGATCTAGTATTGTGTTCAGAAGACCAATGAATGCAGATTCGTTCAGGGCAAGTTGAGGTGCAAGGTTTGTAGCACAGAGCTTCTTCACTAACTCCTCATCGTTAGAAATGCATCAGCTGCTGTTTCTGAGACCGTAGATAACCATAGGTGCTGAAACTCACAGCAAGATAAGGAAGATAAACTGTCTCATAGCTAGATCCTGTCATATGTTGGCATTGATAGACTAAAGCTCTTTTATCCAGAAGAGTATCAGCTGTAAGATAAGAATGGGCACAGGAGTCTTTAAGTGAATGCTCATCTGCACGAGCTCTGGTTTCTAACTTGGTATTTGAGGGCTCTGTCACTGGAGCCTGTGTGGCTCATGCATTTGGATCAATACAGTAAGTAATTCAAGATGACCAAGGTAGAGTTACTGTGATGACTCCTGCATTAAAAAAAATATACATGTATATATATATATGCACACACACACCCCAAACCAAAGTGCTTAATATGAAAAAGGTACTTGAATACCTACAATGATTTTTTTGTAATGCACTGTAACTTTATATGTGCATATACATTTATTTTTATGTGCATAAAAGCATTCATAGAATAATGTTGACACCTTCTGGAAGCTGGATATATGACTGCCAACACTGAGCTTCCTTATATATACCTGAGCTTCCTTAAGTGTCAGCTTAAAGTGTAACAGTCAGTACTCATGCTGGATGGGAAGGGAGTTTTCTGGATGAGCGGATTTCAGTGAAGCTGTGTTTGCGCTTCCTAAACCACTGAGAATTGTTGAGGCTTTTGATTATACATATTCCACATAAAATCAGTATTTTTAATTAAAGTTATAAAATTTCATTTGAATAAAAGCTTGTCTTGCAGTTCTCAAGACAGGAATGCTGTTGGCGTGTGTTCTTGCCTGCTTTATTGTTCTTCCAGTTAGTTCAGCCCTGAAGTTCATCTTCTTAGGTTTGGTTTTCTTCAGGTATACCAAAAACTGAGCCATGCCAAGCAAGAAGGTCTTTGTGTGGCTACATGTTAGTGATGTCTACTTACTGTCAGATTTGTCATGTCTCCTCTCACTGCTCCAGTGATAGGCACTGAATCTCCATTAAGTGCTTTTTTACCTTTTAAAAAAGTGCTGAAATGTGTTTAACTGTCTTTATTCTTGTTTTTGCAGAGAATCCTTGCCAAGAGCAAGGTGACATCATCCAGATTAAACTTAGCGAACATACAGAAGACTTACCAAAGGCAGATGGCACTGGCAGCACCACTATGTTGGTTGATACAGTCTTTGAAATGAACTATGCTACTGGTGAATGGACCAGATTCAAGAAATACAAACCTATAACTAATGTTTCGTAAGAGAGGCAGCAACAGCAGACTGGACCAAATCAAGCTTAGAGTCAACCAGCTCATAAGAGTATGTCAACTGTACAAAACGGCATTCGTGTGTACGTTTCTTATTACCCTCCAGAGTAGAAGTTGTGGCTCTTCAACGTAACTGGGCTCAGTGAACACAGAAGAAGGTTTCAAATTGACAGGATTTTTTCTTTTTCTTTTTCTTTTTTTTTTTTCTTAAAATCAGGAAACGGGGGGAGGAGAGGGAGAGGCAGTCTTGTGGGATGGGGGGATTGTTGCTGTGTTTTATTTTTCTGCAGTTCAAGATGCCAGAAATGGAGATCACAACTGCAAGATTACCTATGGGAGCAGTTTACTTCCAAGTACCTGAGGAAAAGACTACTGCGCAGTCATTCACAGTTTACCATTAAATAAGGGCACAGATCTTTACTGTAAAAATGTTTCCTTGTTTCCAGAACCTATCTGGGTTCTGTTGTAAGAATGGACACTTAACAAAACACCAAGCCATAGTGCTTTATTTTAATTCAGCTGCAGTAAAACTAAATATTGCAGGTGGTAGATGTCTAGTGTCTAACGGTACCCACTGTATGTTTAGCTTATTTATGCTTGGGTCATAGAATGAGATTGAGCAGCTTTGTTAACCTTGCTATATCGTGAATGTCTATGCCCAGCATGAGTTAACCTATATTTGGCATACATTGAGAGAAACTGAATATCATAATTTTCTGAAGAAAAAATACCAAATTTAAGATTACCAGAAAAAAAAAGAAAGTAGCAGTGGCTTGTAGCTATTTGGAGGTAATAGCTCTTTGCCATAGGAGTTTTAGGGCAGAGGTTAATCTGTGGCTCTTGCATAGCAAGCCCTGTTGGCAATGTGAGAGGATATGAAACCTGTTCATCCCAAGACCAGTCTTAAAATAAGAACAGCTTATTTTAAAAAATGGCCCCAGTGGTGATCGAATGACACATCTCTGAATACAGATGGTCAGAAAGGTTTGTTGTCTTGAGGCAGTGCTAATGTAAGTTTGGTGAGCAGTCATCAGGTATTTGATAACCCAGTTCTAATCTAAAATCAAATTTTAATGAGTATAGCTGTGGTTCTTACCAGTGCAGTTATATCAGTATAATCACTAATGTGGTTGCAATTATACTGGCATATAAATGTGCCTTATACTTGTCCCCTTCTGGTAGAAGCACGTTTTTATCTCTAACAGTGTTTACAGCCCTGGAATAATCCTGCTTTAATTGTACAGATATAGCTTGCATTTATTGACAGGGCTTACATACATAGTTCAGGATTCATCCTATAAGCACTTGGATTCATCCTTCATTGGAGACTTTGGCTTAAAACTTTGGTTTCTGCCAGTGCTTACACTTGCACTTGTTAAGAAATAATGCTCGAAAGGAAAGCGCAGAGATGAGTAGTGTAAGAGTTACCTGAGGAGGGACTGAGGAAGCACCTTGGACTAACTGGAGACTAGCTGGAACTTCAAGGACACTGTGAGGCTGGGTTTTCTTATTTTTGTTTGTTCATTTTTTTCCCTAAAAAGGAGACCAAATCCCATCAGTATACCAACAAAGACATTTTGATGAGTGTTTAGCCTTCTGAATTGGGATTTTTTAATTGTGTTTTTGTTTTTAGCTTTTCAAACCAATTATCCATCAGAAAAGGCAGAGTATAAATAATAAGGAAATCTGTTTTACAGTTTTTTAAGATGTGACCAAAAGTGTAGATTTGTTAACTTTATTTGAGCAAATATAAAGAATGTTCTAACTTGTAGTGCGTGAGTTACTTGATGGTAGATGCTGCCATGGTGGAGTGTTAGGCATATGGCAGTTGAACTCCACATTTACCTGTCGCACCGGAAAATTTCCTTCACCTGACTACCCTGTTGCAAAGGCAATGTAAACTGCAATTTTGGTTGCAATTTGTCTTTTAAACAGTTAAAAATCAGCCTGATGAGCAAAGATTTGTGGGTTTTAGTTTTTAGAATGAGTTCACTATAAATGTGTTTCACAATGGCTATAACTTATTGATATACTATGTTACACAGTATGGGCTAAGAACAGAATATGAAAATATTAGTCTTTTAAAGAAAAGGGTTCAAGAAAAATGACATTCCTTTTCTTGTCTGCATCCAGATATTTAAATGGCTTTTGGTGATGATCAGTTTTTGGTAAAGTACGCATGTATGAAACTTCTGTCTTAATTGTTCTTGCTTGCCAGATAAGCCGCAAGCACTAAATGTATCTTTTAAGGAAGAGAAATTTTAGATAATTGGTTGACTTCAGGGGTATGTTTTCCCACTGCAAATTTGGGGTCTTCACTAAATGTACTTGGTCCACTAGGTCTGCGTTTCAGGTCTGTGCTGTCGGGATGGGGAGGGCTCTCCCTCCCCTCTCCAGGAATTTTTCCTGGACTGCAGCTCAGCTGAGAGCTGCTGCGTAGGATGCGATATCCGACTGCTGCCTGCTCTCTGCTGCATGACACAGCCGGTCTCCAGGCCTGCTTGTCTAAAATAGCTGCATGCAGCAAACAGAAAATTGAAATACCAGCTTAGTATACTTTTAATTCCGTTAGGTTATGGTCAATAGGATGAAACAATTTAACACCGCAAAAAAATCTTATTTTTAAAAATGACTTTATGACCCTCAACACCATAGCATTATTCTAGGTTGATCTTTGCATCTAGAGAGATTGATTTTTTTTTTTTAAGATGGCTATAGAAAGGGAAGCCTTTTCAAATTTATTTAAAATAATGATGCTAGTAAGAAATAAAAATGCAAGGAGCTCTTCAGCTCAGGCAGTGAAATCATTGAGCCAGCCTGACTGCGAATAGGGATAGTGCCAGACAATTCAGAAAGGGGCAACACTAACATTCAGATTCAGTGTAATGAACAGAATGAAACCTGGCCCTAGAGCTTGATATTTTTTGTTTTAAATATTCAGTCGCTTAGCTGAATTTTATACGGTGAGACTCAATGTGTGCTGCAAAATTAAATGAAAACAGTTGACTCTAGAATGATTTGTTGATGCGTAAACAGACTGACCAGAGTTCAGAGGCTTCACGTTAAAGTTTTGATTGAATCAGTCTCCCTTGCCATTTTCCAGCATGAAGTCTTAGGAAGTAGTAAGCCTAAGCTTTCTCAGTATATTTTTGGACCTCAGCAAGGCAGTATGTTCCAGGTTTTTTTGTCTCTGCTAATAGAGAGACATCTGATATGCAAGTCTAGGCAAGATGTGAAGAATCTGCCTATTTGATTTTACAGTGTCGAATACTTGAGAAAGAAGCAATGGAAATGGATTGTATTCTGCCCTATCTTGTCCTTTTATTCTTTGGGAAGAACACATACCATGTGGCTTGAACGACTTGTTCCACAGCAAAGCACTGGTTTCTTCAGGTTCCATCTGAATTAAGGAGTGCTGTGAGGACCGGAAGCTGAGATGAGGTGGAGAAAGAAGGGAAACCCAAGGGGATGCTGAGCAAAGGTTTGGATACAGGTTCCTTCTGCCCTTTAGCCAGAACAGTTTTTCTTACTGTAGTGCTCTGTAGTTAACTCCATACAAAGCTGTCAAGGCTTGGTATGGTTAACAGTTTAGCATTGGGCCAGTATTTTGTGGGCTAACTTGGTTTTCACTGGTAGCTTTGCCATTTAATCTTTCAATTAAGTATCACAGGATGCTGGATGTGATGGGGAGGGAGCCTTCAGTAGCTGGTATCTCTAGGTGAAATTGGTAGTTTCTCTCACTAGATCACGTCAAAGTGCAGACCACTTGTCTAGATGAACGAAGCTCGAGACTTGGACTTTATACAGCTTGAGTGAACCACGCTTTCATAGTAAGATCTGACTGGGGAAAAAGAAAAAAAAAAAGACTAAAAAATCTTAAGCCAGAGTCCTCTGGGAATCTGGTGCCTTTAACAAGAAATGTCATTTTGTAAAATGTTACATCTATAAGCATAGCCCGTATGTTTTCTATTAATTTTTTTTGTACAGTTGTAAATTCAAAATACTCCATCTTTGGGTACGTATTTTCAGTGTAATACAGTATGTATAATAAAAATTTAGATTTTCTAAGGAAATGGACTGATGCTTTTTTTAAACCACCTGGAATTTCTGCATACTTTATTTACAGTTGATTTAGCAGTGAGAACCTGAGACCAAGTGGACAAATTGCATGGTGACATGTATCCTATTTTAAAATGATGTTGCAGTGCTTCTAGTACATTATGTAAATGTACTGTAAAGTTGGCAGGTGCCCATTTTGCTGTTTAGGAGCCAAGTAGGAGGTTTCACCAGAAAACCTGCCGGCCGGATCCCCTGATGCTGCTTCTGCCTCATGCTGTGCATCCCCTTGTACTGCTGGCACCTGGAGGGTGTCCGTGTGCGCTGCTTCTGTAGGCACACAGTGTGAAAGCTGAATAAACCCTCTTTCAATGCCTCCTGTGGCAGAGTTGCAGCATTTCTTTGCATTCTGAGCAATTCTGAGCCACCCCTTTCAGTTCTAGTGCTGCAGAAGTGTGGTTCCCTTCCCATCTCCTTTCCCTGAAACTGTTGTTATTCTCAGGGAAACTGTTTCCATGGTTGTAGTCTGGTTTATCACATGATAAACATGAGGATTTAGCCTACAATGTTGAATTATATGGACTGATGTGGCTGGCCTCGTTGTGCCTTTCTCACGTGCAGCCTTATGACGTGGCTCTGTTAAAGCAGCCTGTGCTGGTGCGCTGCCAGGAGCAATTGGAGGGTGTTTTTCTCTAGGATCGACCTTATTGAATAGCCTGGAAGGGAATGTGTTCCAGGTCAGCCGCTCTACTGGAGCGCTTGTGACAAGCTGAGGGTAGGCTGAAGTGCACATTTTTGTTCTTTCAGAGGGCGTTGATCTGTCAAAGAGGCTTAATAATGCCCCAAAGTTTTTCCAACGCCAACAGTCGGGATGCAGGCCAGTAGCTTCTGCTTGATGCCATGGTCAGGGGTGAGTGATTCAGTCCTCCGTTTTACATGAACGGGGATGTGCCAGGCTGCCTGGCTTCTCTGAAGGGCCTGTTTGGAACCAGCCCCATCTGCTCTTAATGATCTGTCACTGGGTGCTTCAGACAGGCTGAGCTGCTTCACGCAGCTGAATGTTTGAGGGGTGAGTCCCATCCTAACACGTTTGTCCTGAAGGAGGCCTGTTGTGGCCATGCTGGAGCTACCGACGTCTTCAGCTACATGTTCTGGGGGTTGCATCCTCACAGGGATATGGAGACAGGTTGTTGGAGAGTCTCCAGTTAACGGTAAGTGACCTTGGGAATGCCCTGGTGCCTCAGTGGTGGCTGGTCCAAGAGAGCTGCACCTAGTGCAGTAGTGGGGAAGCATTCACATAAATGTATTTACTCCCTTTACTGGGAGACTGCCCTTTATTTTTCTTAAATCCTACTTTTCTTCTGTGTATTCCCCTGCAAGCCGGCTGATGACTGAGTCCCGTTTCCTGCCTACTAGTGCCAGACTGGTGTCACTTGCATCCTTCACACTCTACAGAGCCAGTTCAAAATCCTCCATGCCATATTTTAAATAGCTCTTTTTAGCTAATCAGGTCTGATTGAAGAGTCCAATATTCTATGCTGATTGTGGGCAACACCTGCTGGACTCAGTTCACATACGGTCAGCACATGTCATTGCCTAAGCCATCTGATCTCTGCTGCAGTAAAATGCCTTTTTGTGACTCCTTATTCTCCTTTTTTTTTTAATTCTCTCCAAGCCCAAAAGACAGGCATCTTTAAAAAGAAGAGTTTTGAGGTGTTTTTCAAAGTGATTTTCATAGCTCTTTATTACTTAGAGTCCTGCTTCCCTTCTGTGGATTTCATTCTTCCACCTGCTTTTGCTGATGCAATTTGAAGAGAGAGAGGAAAACAAAAAAGCCTTGACTGGAAAAACATTTATTTTTGATTGTTGATGTTGTTTCGTGCTTTCCCCGTTCCTCCCTTTCCTTGCTGAAGCACTCGTGTCCTCCCTCTGTAAAGTTGTGGTGCCATCATGTGGCAGTCGCGGCAGGTACAGGTTTCGTGCCTCTATTCAGAGCGCACACACACGAAATCATGGCTTGTGTGAAGTCCTGGGAGTCTTGACAGCTTTGCTTTGCTTTTTGTTCGTTCTTACCTGCATAGAAATGTCTTGGCTCTTCAGTCCTGCTCATACTAAATGCAGCTTTGTGCCCAGCATGGCAAAATTTCTCTCCTTGTCTGAAATGAAGCAATTTCCTGGCGGCTGCTTTCCTGCTCATTGCGATCAAGAGGGAGAGACATTGACTTGCAGGGAGTCTGATCACGCTTCTACAGCACAGGTCTGAGTGAAGAAGCTCAGCTGCTGCCTGTGCTCGATCCTGTTTCGCAGGTACCAAGAGCCTTTGGAGGATGGTCACTTAAGACCTCGGTGGAGTCCACATTGCTGACTTGCAAATGGTTGACTACATGGCCTGTGTTCCTAAATTCTGAATTTCTGCGCTTTTCTGCAACGGTCAATTTGTGTCCTTGTTCATAAAAGGACCTTGCACCTGAAAGGGACACTTCAGACTCCCCATTTTTTTCAGTGTAAGAAAATAAGGATAACGCCTCCTGTGGCTCTTGGGCATGTGCAGGTGCTTTTTCCCTCTGCAGAGAAGGAAATGGTATCAGCAGGTTCCTTGTACCTCCTTTTATATAGACAGATTGCGGTATCACTGCAGTAAGCTTGGAAGCTGCATTGCTGGAAGAAAGTGTAGTTTTCTTTTATTAAAAGCACTTGTCAAAGCAGCTGACCCTTTAGCTTCATCTCTGATAACGTTGCAGCTGGCCCCACGCGGGTAGTAGCCCGGTGCTGGGGTGCGAGTCAGGAGTGTGCTGCGAAGGGCAGTAGCTGCAAGCCCCCAAACGCTGCATGCGGCACAGCAAGGGCCACGGGCCCCCCCAGGGCAGAGGGGGCAACGTGGTAGCATGGTGGCTTGCTCAGCTTGGAGCACGGTCTCACAGGCATCCCAGCAAGTGTCCGTGGAGTCTAGAATCCTAGTGGTGACAGTGGTGAGTGCGGGATGACTAAAGAGCCTAAGAAAAAGCACAGGAATAGTGATTTTTCCTTTAATTTACTGCTCTTTCCTACTGGTGGTTGGTAGACTTGACCTTGCAGCTTCCCCCAGTGGCTGTTGCTGTTCTCAGATCAGCTGGTGGGTCAGTGCACTCTCACTTCATGCACTCCTCTTCTTTTTACCACCCTCACTGTGATGGGACCTCACGCAGGATTTCTCCGCTCACATCCCAGTTAACAAGAGCCGGGGTGGCTGGGCTGGGCGTTGGCAGCTCAGGCTGCCGTTGCCGCGGGGGCCGGTGTTTGAGAGCCTGCTCTCTTGTCAAACCAGCCACCAGCTTTCCTTGTAGACAAGTCGGTCACTTCAGTGGTGGTTTTCACCCACCTGATGTGCAGTGCTGGGGTGCTGTAATACCCAGGTAGCTATCGCCTCTCTGCTCCCCTTCCAAAACGCTTGTGACTTGCTGTACTAGGCTAGGCCAACTGTGCGAGTTGGTATCATCCGCTGGTGTGTTTGATGCAGAAAGCTGTGTTTCTGGGAGAAAACATCAAAGCCTCTGCCTGGCAAGGAACCAGCAAAGGTCTGAGCCCCCGGGGAGGACAGTGGTGTGTGTCTGGTTTGGGAACATGAGCTTCACAGCACGGAGAAGAGCAACAGGATTGAGAAGGGCCTACGCTGGCCTAGGACATCATTCAATCACCTGGGCTGCTTTTGTTCTGTGAACCAAGCAATAAAAACATTTAATCTCAACAGAGACAAGCCAAGGAAAGCCAGAAATTTATAAATTATTTGTACTTCCTGGTGCTGAAGCTGCCTCAGACTTGGTTTCTGGCCGGGCAGTATTTCAAACTCACCTGGTTGTTCAACTGCGAAGCGCCAGCCCGCCTCCCCTCGCCTCTAGCTCAGCTCGTCTGAGGACTGATCTGCCATCCTCTGCTTCTCTGGTGGAATAAGCTGCCTTTTACAGGGTAGTGTCTTGTAACTGATAACTTGCATGTGCTAGCAAAGAGCTGCTTCCTTCTGTGATGCTTTTTCCACAGATATTGCCCACCACTGGCAGGTCCTCATCCCGCCAGCCGAGCTGAGAGGTGTGCGGCTTTTCTGTACTCAAGAGGTGAGGAAGAACTGGACGGCTCCATGCAGGTCCATGTAACAGATCAGTCGCTTATGAAGACAGATGTGGAAAAGAATCAAAAACCCAGCAGAGAAACTTGTAAGACTCGTAGAACTGAGGTGAGAAGTGTCACACTGAAAGCTCCCCTGCCTGCAGGGCAAGGCCAGACCTCTGAAACTGCCTTGCCCGGAGTATAAAAGCAGAGTCTCCATTAAGAGCTACTAGTGCAGAACTGCAGAGTTGCTGGGGCTGAGGGACGTATATCCATGTCTGGCATTTTGCCTATGAGCAGTGCGGGTTGACAGCGTATTTGACGCTGGCAGCCAGCTAGCCCTGACCAGCCTAAATCAGGGATGCCAAAGATGAAGTGAGGGTCCCCAGAGGGCAAGGCGAACATGTGTGCACAGCCCTGTACGCTGCAGTCTTCAGGTGGTGCAGGCAGTGCCTGTTTCAGCAAAATCTCTGCGGCTGGGAGCTCAGGACAGGAGAGAGGTGCCCCGAGAGCAACGTGCAAACAGCTCAACGGGAAGAAAGAGGGGCTGGAATCGGGGATCAAGCAAACAGGAGAGCAGTCACCAGCAAAGGCGCAGGAAAAAGGGACGGGACCTCCCTGAATGTAACACTCCTGTCTCCAAATCATCATCAGGATCAAGTAACTTAATTCTGGTCACAACAGCTGGATGTATCAGGTTGACATCTTGGGAACGCTAATTGGGAACGCTCTGAACTGCCCTGAGGGTGAGTTACGGTTACACCACAATTAGCGGGAGCTGCTTTGAACTGTGGGTTCCTGGGTTATTTTTCATCTTGTTTTTCTCCTTTCAGGCAATCCTGGGTGCCGAGAAATGAAGTCTTGTCCTGGAGGAGGTCACGGGGCCTGGCCGGCCGCCAGGCGCGAGGCTCTCGGTGCGCCTGGCCTGCACCGCCTTGCTCAGCCCCACGGCTCCTCCGGGGTGCTTCTCCGGCACGTATTTCTGTGCGACGCAAAAAAAAGAGCAGTTGGATTTTTCTTCTGGGCATTGTAGTTTGCATTGCGCTCTGGAATAGCTGCTAACTTCTCCCTCAGACCTGTCACAGTCTGCGAGTGTAAATCCCCCTCGGCTGCGGTGTGGGTGTGATTTGACTGAACCGCATGATCGGAGTCAGGTGACGACTTTGGGCACAAAAGCGGAGCAGAAGGAGCTGCGAGCCCTGGGAGACCGGCCGCTGGGCTTGCGTTTTGACCAGCCGTGCTGCTCCCTGGGGAAGGATGAGCGCCCGGCCCTCCCCTCTGCTCTGGGGCCTGGCTGCGGCCTGGCTCACAGGTGAGTCCCGGGGCGGCCTCTGCGCCCGCCGCCCTCGCGCGGAGCTGGACGAAGCCCTCACGCGCTGTGGAAGCCGCTGGCTTCGCCCTCACGGAGCCCCGCGGAGGAAATCCGTGGCTGAAACTTAAGCTCTGCAGCATTTGAAGTGGGATGAATGTGGCAGATACCACAGCTTGCTCCGGGGAGAGGGAGCGGGGAGAAAAAAGCCAAGGGCGCTGCAAATAGAGGGGTTGCAGTGGCCATTCCGCAGCCTCAAGGAGCAGGATGCCCTCGCGCCTCTCCTTGCTTGGGGGTATTTAGGATTATGAGGGAAAATGAGGCACATGTACATGCCTGGAAGGCTTCCGTGCGCCTTCCTGGCTGTTTCCATCCCCTCGTGCTGCGTGTCCGGCAGACAG
>JAUBNY010000359.1:3862928-3901917 GCA_032275445.1 Crypturellus soui | reverse complement strand
CAGGGCCCCATGGCCACCCGCCCTGTGCGTGCGGGTTCGGGCCGAGACACGGGCGCTGCGCTGAGAGCACCGAGATCTTCGTGTGTGTGTGCGCGTGGGCGCCTCCCTGACCGCTTCGAGCGCCGGGATCGAGTGCCTGCAGGGCCGCACAGAATGGCCCGCGCTGCCGCCGCTCCATCAGGAACGGCCCGCGCTGCCCCGGTGCCCTCAGCGCCGCTCGCTGCTGCCCCGGTGCCCTCAGCGCCGCTCGCTGCTGCCCGGGTCGCGGCGGTGCTGGCGGCCGCTGCGCGCGGGGACGCTGCCTGCGGAGGCAGAGAGCGAGGAGACAACTCAACACGTAACAAATTGTAAAGGCAGAGGTTAAGGTAAGACTTTTATAATAACTTATTTCAAGGTATCCTTATAACCCTTCCTTACATAGTAGAGTACCCAAACAAAGAATGGTCCCAATGACATCAAATTCCTTCATTTTGTTTTAAAGTGACCAGGAAAACGTTTCTGTTTTGCTACCTGATCTCATCTTTCTCCCTTCAATTAAAAAAAAAAAAAAAAAAAGTAAACAAAACATATAATACATTTTTTTGGCATTGATTTTAGGCACAGGCCTATGTTTCAGCCTTGGTATAACAAATATTGGTAGCAGAGGGAAGGTTTCCCTCAAATACAATAAAGAAACATTTTTTTTTTTTCTCAAGTGCAAGGCTTGGCATACCAGTTTGTTTAAAAATACATATATATATAGAACACTTCCTTCTGATTTTGAACTTTTTTTATGAAAATTAATTCAACTCTCAAAAGTGTTTATAAAAATGATTTAAAGAACAAAGTAGTAGTTTGGTTACAAAATAAAAAACAAAGAGTTCAGGGCATGGTAATGGTACATTCCAAACCTGTTTCAATCAAAATCTTCTAATAAAACCAAAGTTTTTTTTTTTCTTTTCTTTTTTATGTTTTGGGAACAAATGGGGATTTCAATAAAACCAAAATCTAAATCAAATCCTCAAATAATATTTGGGAAAAATAAAAACATACACTTTCATGACATCTCAAGGTTTCATTTTCAAAAGGGCTACACAGAGTTTCTGCACTATTAAAGGCAAACTAAGCTAGAACATACACAAATTACTAAGTGGACATGAAGGCGCACAGTGTGTTTACATAGGCTAGATAACAATGGCACAAGTCGACTTGTAACACCGCCTAATCACAGATCACTGTCATGCACTGGGAAGAAAACAGGTAAAGACATTTTTCTTTACCATTTTTTCCTAGTTCTAATATTATTCCACATAACTAAATCTTGTATATTTATCTCACAGCACGTGTGAGAACCTAAGAGAAGCACAGAATTCAAACCAGCTTTGCTCCAACAAGACAGTGGCAATAAGGTAGTCAAGAACAGAGCTTGTAAAAAATAATGGTTTCAAACAGTCTGCCAAGTCAAGTAGCCGGTTTTATATAAACCGTATAAAAAAAGGAAAACAGGCTGAATTTTGCATTAAAATCGATCCTTATGTGCTACTGTTTCTCCTTCAAATAAAATTATTTCACTTTTAATTAGTTGTTTTGAATATTTTTTTCGCACTTCAGTAGCTAGTTAAGTTTCACCTTCTGTTTCATTTGTGAGTATTTTTGTTCATTGTTGTGCATTTTTTACATTATCACAATGTCGCAATGCTTGGGCCTCAAGCACTCCAAAACAACGTTACGTTTGCCTCTGAGTTTTACTTGACATTAGGGAAAAAATAAAATCAAATATCTTTTCAAATACCAGGTTTTGTATGATTTATTTTTTATTAAGACACAAAAATCCTAGAGTATTGTGCCTAGATGGCAAGACAGTGTCCCTTTAATCCAGACTTGTACAGATCAAGTCATTTCTGCTTCGCTGGAATGAAATACAGGAAAAAACAGTATAGAAAAAAAATCTCTTACAAGGTAAGATTCCCCCTTTCTGGTACAGGGTATGCCTTTCCCACCACGCACTATACTTCTTGGTGGAAGTTATAAAAACATTTGTTTAAGGAGCACTGGAGAGCTATTTTATAAGAGCACAAACAAACTCCGTGTGTGGCGGCGGCGGGACGCGCGCCCGGGCTGCGCGCGGCTCCGAGCGCTGGCTCGCACGCGCGCGGGCCGCACGTCTCGCTGGCACCACAGACCAAGCCTTCTTTTACTTCAAAACTCGAGAGCTAATAACTTCTTTCGAGGATATACTATTTTAAACATCTGTTGGTTGACAAATACTATCTCAAAAACCTATGTTTACGCCTACCTGGTTTGCTTTTAACCTACCTCCAATCTGGAAGAACACTGGAGGGAACCTCTTACATTCGCAACAATTCAAGTGTAACTGTAATGCTGAGAAATAAGTTTGGTTTGTCCTGAAATTTTCTGAACTATGCTTGCCACAGTTCGTTATCAGTGCAGAAGCAGCAGGAGACTGCTGTGGTTGGCTCAGTGGATTTATAAAACAAAAAATAAAAACAAAAAGCCCCCCCTCTCCCCCCATGTAACCTTTACAGAATATATGTAAAATTGTGTCCTTCCCTGGTCATATTCACAACTTATCTACAGGATAGTGTTGGCAGTAGAAACTGCAGTCCATTACTATTTGCATTCAGCTCTCATCCATCTGTTCCTCTGCTTTCTCTTAGGCTTCAACTTGTTCAGTTTTTTGCGGGGTTTCTCAGGCTTCTGAGTCTCAACAGACTCTACCCCAAGAACGTGTTCAGAGCAGCATAACTGTCCATTTAACATAGAATTTAGTACTGTCCCATCTTGGTGTTCCTTGCAGAAAGAATTTGGGCAGAAGTGGCAGAAGGAAACGGAAGGTTTGCCACAAACATCACAGTGGTGCCATGGGCACTCCCACTTTCCTGTGAATTAAAAAAAAAAAATTACCAGGAAGAAAAAAAAAAAAAAGGCATAATCTTTTAAGGAAATTCTGTGTTTTAGCACCTGAACAATAAATACTGACTTTCCTGATCAAAGAAAGATGAGACAGCAATTACTGTGGCTCATCTCAAAAGTTAAGGTTTTGCACCCTACCTGTAGAGCACAACTGACAGGAGTAAGTAGCTGATTTCACTTTGAGTTGCTTCCTTTACACACAGCAGCAACGTGAAGCCAGTAGAAATTATTCAGACTTTCCTGCAGAGCATTTTACAGAAGCTGGGGCCTAGGAGAATCCTTAGCTATGCCACTCACCTCTTTCCTCTCTTGCTCAAGGGGAGTTCATGGGCTTTACCTACCAATGCTACTTTCTGTTTCAGTGTATTTTCCTGGTCACTATTTTACTTGTCTCTGGGATAACTGGCTTTGCCTGCCTCACTTCCTCACGTCCCACCTGACACTGCTGGCCGTGAAACCATGCAGCTCCTGTAGCACCAGTGACTGCAGCCTGATTCTGTACTGCCCTCCCCATCTTATTGCAGATGTCGCTGCTGCTCTTCCAGAAGAGCATCTTGAACTCAGCTGGTGTCATCTATTTCTGGGCAGATACAACCAACCTTCCTGTGGCAGAGCTACAGGGTTCCTACTGGTGACATGCATGAAGCTATGTGCCTTCCTGAAAGCCAAGGCTCCTCTTGCCAGAGGGGCAGGACACAGGCCCTGATTTTGTCTCCATACTCGGGAACAGCTCCTACACTAGGCAGGAATGATGGTTCCTACCATCAGGAAAAAATACATTTTTGAAAAGAAACTCTTAAGAAGTTTCCAGTGCAATAAATGAGGTACCTGCAAGGTCTTTACTTACACAAACCTACTCACCGAAAGGACGTTTCACCAAGCCAAGGCAGGAGAGATGATAAGCTTTAGTACAAGATTTCCTGTCACACAGCACCAGTTGGCCCCCGTCGCCACAACGGAAACAATCATCTTCAGATTCTTTCTTCCCCTCATTTTTCATTCTACGTCTCCTTGTTCTCTTTTTGGTCTTTTTGCCTTTTTCTTCTGAGGCATTAGTGGAAGAAGTCTAAAAGAGTAAGTTGCATATCTGTAAATGCCCGCTTCGCCACAGAAAAATCCTACACAAACTAGCAGAACTGCTGGTGTGCCTGGCAGCCAGCGCATACAGGCAATGATTTGGTAAAAATGATTTGGTACAGACCTGCCCAAGGTCTTGCCTGTCCATACGGATGAAAAACACATTGGCCCTTTAAAAAAAATCCTCTTGAACCTGCTGCTCTTGTCCCTACAATTCCTCGCTATTGGAAAGTTCTTCCAGTTTCTTACGGCTGAAGAAAGGTCTCCAACCTAATTCACTCATGGTTAATTTACCTCCATTTTGTTCTTGCGCCAACAATCACTTTAATATCTCATTTTTCTCTCCCATTTGTAATACTGCATTCCAGAAACTATAATTATGCCCATAAAGCCAGAAAAAAACAAGTAAAACCATATCCCTATTTCCATCTAATATTGTGCTGCTTGCACTTTAACTTTCCTTCTCTGAATCACACAAAATTAATTCTGGGAGCTTCTTCAACATCGCAACCACCTTCCCCCACCTTCTCACCCCAGTAATTACTACCTACTTTCTTTAAAATTAGCCCATTCTTTCTCCCAGTACAAACAGTCCTGTAAAAATGAGCTGTAACATTTTTTTTTCATGGCTTTCTGCATAAATTGATCACAAGCTTGTGTGAAATCTCACTTAAGCCTCCTGTCTGTTAGGAAAAACAGCTATCCTGGAGATGGTAAATCCACCTTCTGCAGCGTCTGACACTGAGCAGTGTGAAGGACATCTTGAGATGCAGCCTTTCTACAGCCACAAGTGGAACCGTTATCTCTTGGGAATGTCCCTGTTTTCTCCCGTGCTGCCTATGCCAGCTCTTCAGGAAGAGCCATCAACTTCTGTAGGATTACCGATTTTAAATTAAGCTGACATGAATCATACAGGCCATTTCTTGATAGCATCTGAAACATTTTTTTTTCTTTACATTTAGATTTCAACACTCATTTGTTTTTGTTCTTCAATCCCAGATGAAAGATGTTTAATAAATCTAGTGAGCATTTTAACACTGAGATGGAGGACATGCAGATGGCAATGGCAGAAGAGTGTCACTGGTTAGTTTGGCTCTGCAGGGTAGGATTTACTCAGCAAACATTCAGTTCTGTGCCTACAAAAGCCCTTCCCCTCAATCCCACTTCAGAGAGGACTGGGATCAAAGGAAGGGTTATTCCCTTTGCAGCCTCCTCTTTATGCTCTTGATTCAGAAAGCTAGTGCCATTAGCTAGCAATATTTCTAATTTGGGACCTAAGGCCATTAATTTGCCATAGGAGAAGATGGAGAAAAGCATCTCTGTCATCAAAAAAGAAGGTTGCTGCATTTGCTGTAGCTGCCCCTGTCACAACATAAAACTGATCTGCCACCACATATCCCAAAAGAAACACAAAACTAGTAGTTTGGCAAGACACTGTCATACTCTCTTGATACACTGCTTACCTTTGGTCTGTCCCCAAGAAATCCACTGCAGTTTGGGGCACCACATTTGCAGACTGTTTTTTCATTGCCCAGACAGTCAAGGTTGTAATTAAAAGTCAGCTCTGTCCCTAGGTGAGAGACAAAACACCCTCTTTTATTGAAACAGAAGGACAAGGTAAGGAAGTCTTCCAAGATTATTACACCCAAATAACGGTTTCACCATCTGTCTTCTGGTTGCGTCAGTATTTGCTGCTCATAGGGCTCCCCCTTTTACACAGACAGTGACTAATAAGATGTCTTATGCATGTGCACATAAATTGATCTGACCTCACAGAACTATGCATGTGTCTGGTCTGCATGCACACACACACACACGCACACCAGAATACAAGTATTTTGAAATATCTTCCTTCACCCACTCAAGTTATCTTCACTTGAAGAAAAAAAAAAAAAAGGTTGCAGAAAAACTGTTTGAAACCTCTAAAGCAAACTCTCTATTTTATTCTTTTGACAAGCAGCACAACAGGAATACATAGATATAAGGCTCTTGGGATTCCCGTATAAGCAAGCAATAAAGAGCTGCCTCAGGACTCATTAGTAAGAAACTCTCTATTAAAAAACACTACAGTAGAAGGAAGATTACAAAGCACCCTGTGTACAGAACTCCACGGAAATAATTCACTGAATCAGCTAAATCATGACTCTTCGACCCTTTTAACATAACCACACAAATGATTGTTCCATTTAGTGGATAAGGTTATATACCTGCAGGAATATCACACACGGCAAACAGGCCGACACGAGTGTCTCCATTCACTGTCCACTTTAGAGTCTCACAATTTGGTTGGCAGCTGTGATTCATAAAACGAGAATAGTTTCCTTTGGGGCCAGCATCAATAATACGGTCCTGGAGATGGAACCAGCAACAGAATGAATATTTCTTCCCCCACAAAAATAGTTTTTCATAAATTATTTCAGTAGTTACATTCAAACCAGACGTGGTGACGCTGCCCAGAGGCAGCGGAGCAAACTGAACGTTACATGTTGTATTGAAAACTGTAGTGTCCCACGGGGCCTGCAGTGGGACACTCCCAAGGCAATACTTGTGATGTAGCTCACATTTTCCCATCTCAGCCACGCGGCAGGATGAACGTTCTTGTGAGCACTGTGGTACAGACGTTAGAGAGCTCCTCGCCTCCAAAAGGTCTAAAACTCAAGCTCAGTCCATTCACCTCGTACTCTGTACTCAAAAGACTGCTAATGCATTTACAAATACTGAGCTCTATGGTATTTACCAAGTCACTGCGTGATTACTCGCAGTTTCTCAACAGCTTTTCTTCCCCAAACCAGCCTAGTTTAAATAAAAACAAGCTCTTGGTAAACTAAAAAAAAAAAAAATCCCATCCCTGCACACAATTGCGTTTTAATTTCTGTCTATTTCAAATACACCAGACAAAACCCCAAGAAGTCTTGAAATAGCCTGAAGATTTTAAACTATGATTCTCTGCAGGGCTGCTTAAAAGTTTTGCTTATTTGTGAAAAATACAGCACCATTCTCTCCGAGTCAGATCAAGAGCTTGATAGTTCATTTGAAAGGCTGAACAGTAAATGAAGAATTAATAGTAACTTGTACAGTTACAAATTATTCTGCTTTTCACAACCTAGTGCTGTTTCAGGAGTATCTTATACGGAAGAAAAAGGTACTTTCAATCCTCCTCCTTTATAAGTTTATAGTGCACGTGCACAGCTGTCACGACTACATGCACATATCAGCTCAGTGACTGCTTTGGCAAATGCCCAATAAGTTGCCTGAGAAGGATGTTTACACACACACACTAACTGCCTGTACAGCTCAAGCAAAAAATGGCACGGGCATTTTTGAGAAACCACAGCAGTCATTTATTAACCACAGCCAGAGTCAAATTCCAGCTCAGTTCATATATTTAACACACTAACACTGTGTGTCAGTCTAGCAGACAAGATGGTAGGTGATAACCGTAACTACTGGCTACAGGACAAGTGACAGCAGTAGCTGCAGAGATGCACAGCACTGAGCACACAATAGGTGGTTGAAATTGCAAAAAATAACTGACAGTCAGTTCCAATTTGCTCAGGGATATTTTTTGCTCCTATGTGTATATTTAGAGGCTGAAGCAATACAAAAAAGGACGTGCATGTAATCAATACTCTCCTGCTCCTCATTTCCTATTTTCTTCTCTTTCTCATAAGCAAAATACTCAGAGCTGCATAAAGAACCACAGGACCTGGACTGACTTGCTGCATTGGCCAGAACTGATCTGTGAGGTTTAGCGCAGATGTAAGAGGGTTTCTACAAGAGCTTAAGCCTAGCTTTGCTATAAACAAAGGGACAGGTAGCTGAGCAGATTTAATGCCCAAAATAGGATAGTCTCACAACACTGTTTCTTACTACTCTTAAATGAGATTTAATTTGTAGGAAAAGGATTGCTAACAGGAATTGGTTCACCTGTATATAAATTGCATCCGTACTACTTCACAAAAATTCATACTTTCCCTTAAGGCTAGGCAGATAGATACTTCTGCTGTACCGTATTTGAAGAAGCAAAGCATATTTCATAGAGCTTAATGAATGAGAACTAATGCGACATCGTATACGTATATACCTATACATTTATACCTATACAGAACGGAGCAAGCAGGCAGAAAAGATACAACACTGGGAATATATGAAACTATGGCACAACACACATAAGTTGAGGGCCCTCCCAAGGCAATCAAAAGGTGGTAAAGAAGATCATGTCACAATTAACTGACAAAAAAAAATAAATACTTTACCTTATCAATAGTGAGCATATAGAAATGAGTAATGTCATTTTCATGTGCGTATTTGATCCTTGCCATACACTCCTCTTCATCGATTAGCTCACCAACGTACTCGTTCACAAACTCTCCCTGAAGGACACAAGGTATAACTAGTAAAGTATGTACCAAGCCCACAAGGAGCAGCACAAGTTCTGAATTCTTTGCCAAACAAGAGCGATTCCTACCTTTTTTATGTCCCTCTTAGCAACCAAACCCCATCCTTTCCCATCGGTTTTGATGATCTTGGTCTCAGGGTATTGACGTTTTGTAAAACACTGGTTTTGGCACCGCTCTCCTGCTGGACAAACTTGTGGGTGACACTCATACATCAGCATCCGATTGAGGCACTCAGAATCAAAGCCACAAGGGTTTTCGTCTGTGGGTTTGCAGTTGCACTTGGGAATCTCAGAAATGTCAGCAGTGTATATCTGAACTTTACCACAAGGTTTATTCACCTGGATAATAAATAAAAATAGTTCAAATATCACTTCAAAAATCTGATTAAAAAAAAAAAGTTATTACACAGTGGTTACTAATCTGATTTTGCAACACTAGATGCTCAAATGGAAGTGAAATTTCATGGTCTCGTGACCCTAGCAGAATAATAAACAACACACACACATGTTGGTTACAACCTCACCTCCTCAGTGCTTGCTTAGACCTTTTGAGTATCCAACATATTCTTCTCAAACCTTACCTTAATGTGCTTGTACGGGGGAGGTTTACGTTCACTCTCTTGAGTTTCTTTGGCTTCTCGCTGAAGCTTTACTTCTCGGAACCGAGCTTCAGCTTCTTGCAAAGCTAAGAAAAGATATTATAATTAATTCTTAAAAAAAAAGATTATTCCCCAGTAGGTAGAACTGCCAACGAAGTATCTTCTACTTCCTAGTTAAATCATTTTATTTATTCATTTATTTATTGCAAACAATGCTTCTGGAGCGTTAATGCTTTTTCACAGATGTATCAACTTTACTCTTCCTGTCTTCCAGTTACTCTATTTTGCCTTCCAGAAAGCCATAAATCAGCAGAAAGAACTTCAGTTAGAAGCTAGTCCTTTATAAGTCATCAAAGAACACTTTCAGTCCAAGTTTATATTAGTAACTGTTACCCTGGACATTAAAATCAATTTTCTATTGAATAAAATGAACTTTAAGAGTCCCAAAGCTATGCATGAAGAAAGCAAAGCATGTATAACACAAAATTATTCTTGTTTGCTTTATGTACCATTTTTGAAGACTTTTCCAATTCCTTTAATTCCTTGGTATCTACTTCCTCGGTCTCCCTCCATATATGGGAACACACGCGCTTGGTGTGTCCAATAGTAATCCTTAGAACCAAAGAAAAACACAGGAAATTCGCCGATTTCATGCTTCATTTTCTGGATATTTGGGGGGACATTTTTCGGATGGCAGACTTCTGCAGGCCACCATCTAGCACAGAGGTACAAATAAACAAAGCACAACAGTTTAGTCAAGCTCTTTCTGCAAGCGACGGCTTAACAAAATCACCTTAAACCAATTTTTTATTACTTCTATTGTAAAAAAAAAAACCCATTGCTTGGATCAAAACAAAAGGAGCAGATTTAGCTGGGCTAGAGAGGCCTGCACCCGGATCTACAGGAGTTTTGCAGCTTGCAAGATTAGCACATCCACAAGCTCCTTGCATCTGCTTAACCTAATCAACACCTTTAACAAGACCTGCAATTAGTGCACTCGTCAAAGATCAAAAGACAGTAATAGCTATAAACCCCACCCGCCTGTATCGCACTCACATCTTAATGAGGTCTGAAACACCCACAACCACAGTGACTTCTCTCTCAGACAGGAAGGCAATAATTTACCCAATTACAAGGTGTGGAAGCTTAATTATTTGAAAAGATCTCTGAAATGAAAAGTGTGGAAGGCTCATGCACTAGAAGCCTAAGTCAGAAGGCTGCAAGGAGCCCCGTATGGGGAGTGCCTCAGCAGAAGGCAGTTATGAAGCTGTTTCTGAGCTGCACTGAAAAACAAAAAGCTACAAGGGAGAAGGGTCCCTTGCTTGGCGGAGAAATGAGCAATGTGTGTGCAGCTAGGCTGACCTACACAAGCAGCCGGTGGTGTGACCATTAATTAAAGCACGTCAATGTTACTGTACAGTAAACAAAATAAAACTGTTCATCAGACCTGTAATTTCCCAGTTTAACCCAAATAATATCCTGGAAATGGAGTTTCTTCCCTGCCCTGCAGTCATTGCAGTACCAGCTCCCATCTGGCATTTCAATGTTTAGGCAATCTGGGTGAAACGCTGCAGGACACGACTCGCAGCACAACAAGCTACCTCCTGCAGGGGAAAAAACATGAAAAACCATAAAGACAAAAAACAAAACAAAAAAAAAAAAAAAAAAAAAGTTTTGCATTCCAACCAGGTTTGAAACAGCACGACACATATGTTGTAGGTTCAATTGGCAAAAAAACACAGTTAAAAACATGCTGGCCTACAACAAATGCATATTATTCAGTTGTATTCAAAAGCAAGGAGAGCTTTACTAATTTGAATGCCTGGCAGACTTAGATTAGTAATTTACACAAATTAACAAACTAGCTAACAATAAAAAGCCAGAATAGTGCACCACAAATTATACTTAGTTTTGTTTTAATAACTACAACTACAATATATTTAACATGGATTAATAAATATTAATCCTTCACTGAATGCAAAATTTTCACAACAAAAATGAACCCTCATCAGATTTCTCTATTACACCTCTTTTTTGGGGGCAGGGAATGAGATCATTAGTTTGTTTCATGAATTACCAAGCGGGAAGTTAGCTGCAGCTTAACGAGCTGATGTGCTGCATGTTAATTTGTTAGCAAATCTGGTAAACTATCTCCTCCAGTGTTAAACAGCACTGTGCATTCTGTGAGTAAAAAAATTATTATATAGTATAAAACATTATTAATTATCACAGCTTCAGCAACAACTAATACAAGGTCAACATGCAGTGTGCTGCTAAACTAAAAGCATCTCTTAAATATTTATGATGTTGTGTATTTGAAATATTGTGTATTAGCACTAAAGAAACACAAAAAGCATCACTACATTGTTGAAAGAACCCGGAAGTACTTTTCAGGTATTTCTCTACAAAGAATTAAATCAGACTTCTGGTAGCTGCACAGTGTCCAGCTGGAAATTCTCAAAACTCAAAAACTTGAGGCACAAGCTGACCTGAAGTCATTTCAATACTTAAGGAAATCTAATGTAATATGTCACATTTCTAGTAATTTTCATTAAACAACTTAGCAAGATGGAAATTGAACTGAAGAAGAGGACTTTTACATGCCGCACACAACACACACAAGCGCTCTACCCTGCTTTACCTTTGGAGCACACGAAGCACCAGCTCACGTTGACGTGCGCGTGGTGGCTCTTGCCCTTGGTGGCAGTGAAGTGGTTGGTGCAGACGATGCTGTTGGAGGCGATGACGGCGCAGCCCGCGGCGATGCAGACGTCGCCGGAGTGGTAGGCGACCGGGCAGCGGACGCAGCGCATCATCTTGCCTGGCAAGACACAACCCGGTCACGTTAGGGCTTGAACTGAACTGAGCCACACTGCATCTGACAGCGGCACTACTGAGAGCTCTGTTCACACAAAACTCTACCTGCTACTTTTTTATCCCCATTTTGCATATTCCCTTCAGCAAGAATACAGAATTAACACGTATTTCTCACAAATTATCTTATACTGAGTTTAAAACACTATAATGTTTAAATGTGAAGGGTTTAACTGTGTACAGCAGGATAAACGAGCTTTCCTTAGTCACGCAATTTTGTCTACAGATGTTCCAAAGCTAAAAATAAGCACAGCATCAAATGGCTTTGAATTCAAGGAGCCTTGCTACAGTACGTGTATATTCACACTTCTTGCCCTCGCTCTGATTGTCCTCCCTCTCACTAATCATCACATATTAATTCTTCCCAGAAAATGAAACCAAGGAAACATGGTTAACGTAACTGAACACTATTTAACATAATTTGATAAAGAACACAAACAAGGTAAATACTTATGCTGTCCAAAAATTATGCAATTTTATTCAAAAAAAAAAAAAAGAAACCAATCAACAATATGCATATTCCTGAAAAACTACGATTACAAGCCACTAAAAGAACAGATACCTTATCTTAGCATACATAAATAGTCACAAAAACGTAAAAATGAAACTACCTTTTGAAACTCTTGGATGTGAAGGGTTACTAACGTGACAACTTAGGCAGCTGTGGAGCGGACATCGAAACCCCCTGTTCTCAAACACAGTCAGGTGGAATTTTTTCACACAAGCTTCGTGGTAGAATTTTCCACAGTGGGACACGACGCAGCGTTTCACATCCGCTTTCCGCTCTTTACACACAAAGCAGGTATGCACACCTAAGGGGCAAAAGTAATAAAAATGATGTAAACTCTTTTTTTCATCCAACCATCGGATTTCTGTTTTGTTGTTGTTTAATCAATACAAATCAAACTATTATTTGATGTAGCAATCTATTTACTTTAATACTTTGGTTATAAGACCTTTAGACAACAGTCTGTTCAGATATGGATAAACTAAAACTACGGTGAAAAAATCACTGCTGTTAAACCATACACAGCACCCAAAACCTCCCTGATCTGCTTTTACGTTCTTATTTACAAGCCTCAGTGCATCAAAACTAAAAATCTGTTTTTTTCTTTTTTAAAGCAATAAAACAAGATTATGGGTTGTCTGTGACGTTGTTCAATCTGATGTAGGTCCACAAACCAGGACACGCATTCCCTAAGCATCTCTGGACTGCTTGGGACTTATCCTGAAACAGTCCGTCTCCAAGGTGGCTGATCACACGCACACTGAACTCAGCTTATGAGCAAGAACGCAAAAAACTTACACGTAATGTTCTGAGATTCAGAACTTCCAAGCAGTTGTCACACACTTAAAAGCAAACAAAATTAATAGCAATAAGGTAGTTTTTTAACTGGAAAAGTAGGATTTACAGAGACACACAAAAGACTAGAAAGGACTGCCAAAATTGCATGTTACTTCTGCTTGTTTCTAGGATTTCTTAGGTCATTGAGACAGACTTTAGATCTGTAACTACTCTGCAGTTATGAAAGCAATGGAAATGAGAGTAGAACACTCAAGTTGCAAGAGACTTTGCACTAGAAACAGAGTGAAATTTTTAAGACATGGCACAAATAATGGCAATGAACTCCCACCCTCCCAGGCATCAAAGGATAAATATATATTTTTTTTCAGAGATGCATACTCTGTTCAGGATGATTTCGTAGAATAAAATTTGGGAAAGCTACAATTTTTTTTTTTAATGAATAGAAAGGGACAAACTTGCCTGATGTACATTCACTACAAATGAATTTTCCCGCTGGTCTTCCAGAGAGCCCAAGGCAGTTTACATGAAAAGCTCGATAGCAAAGTCCTTCACACAGCAGGAGATCACCTGTTTTTTCACAAAGCTTTTACAACACAAAGGCATTGAACGTTAAAGAAAAATTCATATGTGAAAAAAGACTTATTTTCTTCATTCTTTTTCCATATATTTCTCCCCAATATCTCTTTACTGCTGTTGTACCATCATTTAACAAATGAAAGAATGATAATTTTACAACCATCACAATGTGTCCTTGTTTCTAATCAAAACAGGTAATAAAATCATTAAATGTCTAGAAATATCAATAAAAGAATGATGGTTCATGAGTAAATACAAATTGTCAGAAAAAAGCAGAAAAAAAAGGCTTTAAGAATTCTTCCCTCAGCACAGTGATGCATCTTAGTAGGGTCAAAAAAAGCATGCTTATGTTTCTTCTCTTTGGCAAAAAAGAAATGAATCTAGGTAGCCTAAAGATGCTTCCATGTCTCAGTTGTTAGTAATGACACATGCATGGCTAAAAATGAGCTGAACAGTACTGCCAGCAGAATTTAAGTCATTAGCCAACATATAGATGTAACCTCATTATCTCTACACACAAGGAGCGATGAAATATATAACTGCTTGTCTAGTCTACTGCAAACAAATTTCATCTGCACAGAAGCACTGTACTGTAATTTCATAATCCAAAAATTCTCCTGTAATAGTTTTTGGGAAAGTTTTTTGCTTTCAGTTAGCATACAGTATAAATATTGTTCCCGATGAACTATTACTGTAATCTCTGCTATGCTTAGGGCCCCGCTCAGGAGCATAAACGCACTGCATTGTGCTTCCTCCTCTTCATTAACAGATAAGCAAGCAGCTCCTCTCAATCATTTAACTAGTTCCCTAGCAACAGCCATGCATTTAATTCTGAGGTGCAGATTATGCTCATTTCACGGATCTGGAAACTAAAGCAGAAAGGCTAAATGACTCATTTGAGGTTGAGGGAAAAATATGGAATGAAGAGTTGTGGTTTACTGGTACAGCAATCTCATCACTAAGATGCATCTCTTCCATCTCTTTACACACTGTAAAATTGCTGCCGGTCTAATGCTGTCATTTTTATATGTATTAAAACAGCACTTTTCTAGGAAAAAACACAGCTCTCTGCTCCGGCTAACACCTCTCACCTGACACACATATTCTTTTTTTGTTCCTGCTCCTCGCTCAGATTTTTTAGAAGATATAGACACTTCTGTCTGAGTTTCATCAGCGCTTTCATAGGGAGACTCGGACCGCTCATCCCCTTGACCATCGGAGATCTGAAGATTAAACATACGTAGTTAGAGAAAGCAGTCGTGTATAGTGAATTTGTACAAAATATCAACTGCAGGAAATAAGAAGACTGCAATTTAGAATAACAGATTTACACATAGGGTTTTTTGGTATTATTTTTCCACCTTTAAAATAACTTTTAATCAAAAACTGAATGCATGCACTTATAAAGTCTAGTCAAAAGGACTATGTAACAGTTGTTTTCACCAACTCAACACTAGCCAAAACAAAATGTTGAACCTTTGTAGTGTGGAATTTTAGTTATGCTCAGTTCTGTAACAGCTAGCCAGAAAGGCCTAGCCATAGCCAGTTCCTTTAAGAAAGAAACATGGTAAAATTTCAAGTTGCATATGAAAACCTCTGATCAAATACCCTCCAAGAAAGTGGGAAGAGGAGATACACAGAAGAGAGGGAAAAGGTAAAAAGTGGTTCTCTGAATGCAGGTGAAAGAAAGCTGCAGCTAATAATGAATTACAAAATCACAAAAAGTGAATGAGTGTAATATCATATAGATGAATTAAAAAAATCTATAGAATTTAAAATATTCATAAGTACTTTTTCTAAAAATAATAAAAAAAGGAAAGAAAATATAGGGAACTTTTCAGCTCAACAGAACTTAGGGCCGGAACGGGCAATTTGGCCATAAAACTTATCTCTTGCTGTACCAGAAGATCAAATTCCATACTGCTGCCCCCAGACTGAACCCAATAAATTGTTTTTGGCTAAAGCACATGCTCTGAGAGCATCACAATTTGCAATTGCAAAGGAAATCTATCCCTTCTCTTGAAGCTTGTTACAATGCTTATTCAAACATACCATGGACAATTGTCCCTTTTGAGTTGTTTAACTGGGCAACTCACAGCTGATGATGCTTTCTCCACGCATTTCAGCTATATTATATAGAGCCCTTTGGAACCAGATATTTTCTTCTTGTGGAAGCATGCTGCAATTAAGCCTATTTCAATCCTTGCTGGTAAGCCAGAATGAGGTCTAACATTCTCACTACGGAATATGCTCCTGCCTTAAGAGAATTTTTGGTAGGTTTTCTCTAAAGCTTTCCTGTATTTTTAAAAAGGCTGTTAAAAACTACACATGAGAAACAGAGGCATATTCTGTTACAAGTCATATAAAAAATCTTCTTAATACAACATTGAAACTGCCTAGAAAGCATATTTCCAAAAGATGTTTGTCAGGATACAAACCATCTATCCATACAAATAAATTTCATTCTGTTGCCAGATATATAAATATTTTATATACTATACACACATATATGTAAATTATATATATATATACACAAAATATCTTATGTAATCTCCAATAAAAGTTTATTAAAAATGACCCAGCAAACTAAGTAGTATAGATAGCTGCATGCACTTGCCCTACCAGTCAATCTCCATGTCATCTGCAAATTTATTTTGAGATACTTTATTTTGAAATCAGAGATAAGAATGCAAAAGCACATTGGGCCTACTATTAGTTAGCCTTTATAAAACCCCCTTAGAGACACCGTTACGGAGCAGTAATTTCTCACTGTTCTGCCAGTTAGCTTGCTTTCCTCCATTTAACATTTGCTTTCTTTGACAATGTTTCAACTGCTCTGTAAAAAACTCTTCGCACTGTTTTTGTCAGATGACTTCCAAAGGATTAAGTGGATTTCCTCTATGCAAACGCATCCTAGCAGAGTGATCCGTATCTGACACTTCACCAGTGGGTATTTCTATAACTGAAGCGATCTAACAATTTTGTCTGACTGTTTTTGCAGCATTAGCATTCAGGGGGTTAAAATAAACCGCCTGCAAAGCGGTGGTGTCCTTCAGACACCAGGAAATCTCTGTCAGCTGGAAGGAGCCGTGAAACAGTAAACGGCAAAAGCAGCCGAGCGGGTTGCGGGGAGCGGCGAAGGGGCAGAGGAAGGAAGGTAGTGTCGGCGCCCGGCGAAAACAAAACCAAACAGAACCAAGACCCTGTTCCCTTAGAGCTTAAGGACACTCACACACAGGCTTATTCCTGTTCCAACCATTCCCACAGCAGCACTAATTAGCATGAGCAGCGCAGGGCTCTAAGCTTTTAGTACTTCATTATATTCCTGTTACAACTAGCCCAAATTAACATGTTGTTTTGTTTTCTTTTTTGGGAGGGAGGAAGAGGGGAGAAGGTAAGAGCTCTGAGATCTGTTTATCTTTTCCTTAGAAAAGCTTAAGCCTAACATTATAAACAGGATGGCCACGTACTAATTTTGCAGTAAGGTTGCTTCCTCCCCACAACAGAAAATATCCATAAAACTGATAGGAAAGAACAACTCTGTGCAACACGGCGCGAGGTTTAAGACCGTCTCCTCCGTGCTGCAGCCAAGGCTGCGCTATGTACAGTGCGGCCCTTAAGAAATACCACCTTCTGCGCCCAGCTCTCTCTCTCTGTAGGCAGAGAAATCCAAGCGGAGAGCAGGGGCAAGAGCCAGCCTGCGCCAGAGCACAGCCGCAGCTGCGCCGCCGCCGGCCTGCAGCACCTTCCAGCGCGACCAAGGCCGGTTCTTGGCGGCCGCCAGGAGCCTCTCGCACCTCACGCGCCCGCCGCGCTCCTCGCCGCGGCTCCGCGCCGACCGCGGCAGCGCTGCTCGCCGCCCGCCCGAGCCCCTCCACGTGCTCCCTGCAAGGCCGCCGCTGTGCTTTTCCTGCCGCTACGCAACGAATCGCTGCCGCCGCGCGACCCGAATCACAGGTTGAGCGGCTGCGTCCGAGCGTCGGGCACGTGAGACCCGCGCAGAGCCCACAGCCCCGGCAGCAGCTACGAGTGGCTTCGTACTGGCTTATCTTGGGGGCTAGTAAAGCGAGAGGCCAGCAGAGCCTCCACTTAATTAAGAAAGATTTAATTTTAAGGACGTTTTTTCGAGGATACCTCAGTTTGGGCCTAATCTTGTTTTCGCCCGGACAGGGACGTCTCCATAGCAGCCATCTCCCTGCGCAAAGGGCCCGGTTCGCCCTGACTGCCCTTCGGGGCATCTCCTTCGGCGCTGCGAGCTAGGGTTCAACCTCCAAACTCCTCAGGTTCTCCAGGGAGAGCAGAAGAAAACACCAGGGCAGTAGAACAAGCATGTGCCCACCCTAGGCCTGCAGAAAAGGGGGTGACGCTTCATCTAATAGTTCTCGGGGAGGACTCGCAACGTGAGGCATCCCGCGAGCACGAGGGCGAGGGGAACCGCGCGGGCCCTCAGGGACCTGCCACAGCGCGACAAGGGGCAGGACTCACACAGGAAGCCACCCAGCTGCGCGATAAACCCGTCTGGGATGAGAATGCAAAAATCCTGAACAGAGCGGATACGCGGTGCAGGATCTGGGAAGCAGTTTGCATGTAGACAAAACACAACCACCTCTAAAAGGAAACACAGCGTTTGCGGCCTGTGAACACATGTGATACATTACACACGTAAACATCTAATAGTTCTTACTAGAAAGAACAGCAACCCATAAAAAAAAATTGCAGATTTTCCTAGTCTCCTCCTCCACGCACTTTTTTTTTTAATTGCTGTTGAACTGCAAATTAAAACTCTCCCTTGCGATCATGCCAGAGCCGGTCTGGTCCTTATTTTTGTAACACAATCTTCTCCGCAAGGTAAACTGCACACAATTAACTCTCCTGACACTCAGGCCAAGGTTCAAAGTAACCAACACTTAGGTTAGCAGCAAAACCTGTTATTTAGCAATTTGTAGCTACTGCTAGTTAGATATTTAATGCTATTTTACATTTGGAGTAACTCCTTATTTCCCCGAAAGGCACATGCTATTTTTAAGGATGCAAATACAGGGGGAAGGAAAAGGCAAAGCTGTTCCCTTCAGACCGACAGCACCGACTGTCTGTGCAGAACTATCGCACCCAACTCCAGTCACCTGCAGTTACCAGCAACAATTAGCAAGGCTAGAAAATGAAATGAAAACCTAGGAGATCTTCTTCTGCTGATGTTATTCTGCTGAAATATCACCGAAACTAACACAAAACTTTTAAACTGGTAAAATTAGCAGGTTTTCCTTCCTACTTCCTTGATTTAGGAAACAAAATTTTTTTTTTTTACAATAACTGCCTTTGAAAGACTTCGTATTGCACTCACTAGACAGGCAACAAAGTTGCCTTTTCAGCCTCAAAACAAATTTTTCCTCTTTTTTTATTTTTAGCTGTATATACATATGACAGAAGGGGAAAAAAAAAAAAACCTGCCCTAACTAGAGCTGCCCAACAGGATTTTGGCTGTGTTGGAACTTAAGAACTTAATTCAGGATTAATGAGGTTCGGGATGTAGTTGCTTGCAAATTGACAAATTCCTCCTTCAGATCCTCAAACCAATTTTCAGGTATTTGAGTTATTAAACACTGGTCATACAAGCAACAAAAAGACTTGAAGAGAACATATAAGGAATTGTGGCTGTATTTTTACAAATTTGCTATAGCCTTGTTATTGGAAAAGCATTTAGTATTGAAATTTTGAGGCATTTCTGTATTCCTCTGGTTTTAGTATTACATTTCCCTCCATGTTTTAACAGTGGAAATATACAAAACTGTGGCAATGTATCATCAATTTAAAAAAAAACAGATTTAGTGATCTCACAGCATTTTGATCACATACCTCACAGTACTGCAACTTTTGGGGGGCATTAGGCACAAAAGCTTACAATAGGACAGAAGCAAGCAGATTAAGTTTGTCATCTGAATTAAGCCTTTCACGTTGTTAAAATTGCCTGCTCACAATAACCTGAAGACGTATTTAATGGGCTCTGTCAAACACATACAGACCTACTTTCAGAAAGGCTACACAAGAATGCTTATAAAAGCAATCAGCAGCATTAATTCATTACTAAATAATGATGCTTCGGATGTTGCGATATTTGATGTACTAAGCTGGACTACAAGCAAACAGACACTGGGTTTAGCTCTGTAACAATACTGGATAATTGTTTCATCTCTAAATATTAGGACGTGGTTTTTCTACTGCTTTCTGCATTACTTCACCCTAATACTTTTGTGCAAAAGGGGCATGCAGTGTGCATACAGATGCACTGTGTGTGGAGGGTAGTTTCCTTGCCATACAGAGGCTAAATATGTAAGAGGTCTTTTTTAATGAAGCCTGCTGAGCAGGCTAAGGGCATCTCTGTGCATTTGAAATAAGACAAAGTACTAGAACATTAAAAGGAAGTGAACTGACCTGGCTATGAGTATTTTGTGATTTTATATGTTCTCAATTTTGTCTTTTGATTGAAGCTCTCTGGGAAGATTTTCTGGGGTAGGAAGATGATTTAACAAAAACGTGTACAAAAAGCCCTTATTTATGTTTTTTCCTCATTACAGGACTCCTCTGGCTGCAATGCTGTGATTTTCAATTAACAGCATAATGTTGTTCAGAAGTGAAAGGATAAGCACTAGCATACTGAAACAGCTCGTATGCCATTCATCAAGGCATCTGAGTGCTGAGTTCAACTCTGCAAGAACAGCAACAACAAACTTAAGTATTCTTTGCAACGAAGTACCTGATTCCAGTTTCAGCCACACGGCTTAGCAGAAATGCAAGTCAATTCTTCATTCCCTCTGGCTTTTTTCTTCCCCACCCCTTCCCTTCTTCCCCTCAGGACCCTCTTGCTTTATTTTTGGAACATTAGATACAAGCTGGCAGGTAAACTGAGCTTTGCGTATTTCTAGAATCACGTGAATGAACTCAGCAAATGGTAACACAGGTTAACACCTGGATGGTTGAAATTTCACATATAAGAAGAATGACAAGTACTGACAGAATCCCAGCTGGCATCCAATCATACTGATACATGACACAAGAAAGTATAGGCTGGAAATTAAAAAGTCAAATGAACTTTGTTTCAAGGAAGTGGGCGAGGATGAAAAAATATATATAAAAAAAAAAAAGTTGTGGGTATTTGCTCCATCCACTCACCAACCACTTGAGGGCCAATAAATAAACAAATTCCTTAAATCCAAATTGCAGCTCAAGAATTAAAAATAAAGTAAAAAATGTTTCAACCGTAAGAACACCAGATGCAACTGTTCTGCTTTGCAAAGCTGGCCCTCTGTCAGCTGTTCACCTGGCCATCAAACATGCTCTCTGTTCCAAGCTCAGGAATAAGTCTACTCATTTTTAAATGCTGATTTATAAAACCACCTTTGCTGACTCCCTGGTTCAGGGCCGCTTTCTTTCCCTCCCCGCCGCTGCCTCCCACCAAAAACTAGCTCTTGGCTTTTAAAGGGCTGGACTATCAATGTTTGTAAGGCAAAAACAGATGCCTTGGGAAGCAAAGGCAAATTTCAAATACTGCCTTTGTGTTAGCAAATCTGAAGAGGATTCAAGTACTCTGTGCTTACTGGACTTGCTATGACTTCTTCTCTGTCACTTTCAATTCAGACAAGCTTTCCCTCTCCAGGGCAGGAAAGTTCAGAACGAATTTGGAAATTTCAAGTGAAAAAAGTTGCTAACATTTTTCCTATGCCTCCCACCCATGCTGCACACACTACAAAGGGCTCCCACAGCTACCAGCTCTACCAGTTCCACCTTCTCAGATTTTTCTAACTACCAAAGTGCATTCTTCATTAAAACGTGTACATTCTTCCTCTGCACACTTTATTAACTCAGTCTTATGAAAACACTTCTTGTATTACTTGTATTAATGTGCTTGTTTAACAGCACTTAATCACGAAGAGTACAAACTTTGACCTTAAACATAGTCAAGACAATGTTGTCATTCTGCCATGTGCTTATCCTGTTATAGAAGCAATTTAAAGGGCTTTTTTTTTCTCCTCCAGAGCTGAAGTTAACCCTCCCATTTCCCTTTTACTCAAGCATCTCTTGATTTATAGTCCCTGCTATACGGCACCAAACAGAAACAAAACCCACTATGTATATGTATTTGAAAATTAGGGGCATACAAAAATGTACACAGAGCAGGGCAGGAAAATATTATTGCTTTTGCTTTTTTGATGGGTAAGCAAGTCACTGCTACAGCAGGATCCAGGAGGGAAAGGACTCACAAACAAATTACCTGCCATCCTCTCTGAATTGTTTCAAGATACTCAGCTGGCTCAAGTAGCATCATCCCTCAAGTCACTCGCTATCCTCTATGGACAGGTTATATTTTTTCAAAAGCATTTTAGAAGCACGTTTCCATGACTTCTAAATGCGGGTGGCAAGTATATTACACTACTCTTAAAAGTAAGGACACGACTACAAGCTCAGGCTTCCTGCAGTGCCTTGGAGTCAGCGATTCCTGCAGGCCCAGGATAACCCAGGAGCGGCCTGGGTGGAGGAAGAGCTCCCCGCAGAAAGAGCCACTATTCCAAGGGGCAAATCTAACCCTTTCCTACCGGGAAACACCAACTGCAACTTCACCGTATTAACAACACAGCTCACTAATGGAGGGCTTCTTCCCTTTTTTTGGGGTCTAAGTACAGCTTACGTAGAAGTCGTTAGGCAGCATACGAACATCGGACAGACTGTATTCAAAAGGATCTCTTGTGCACCCACACGGAGACAGAAAAACTGACAGAGTCAATTGAGTTACAGTTAACATTTCCTTTATTTCAGTATAAGAATTCCTGAACTGAAGAATGGTATTTTGGCCCAAACTGCTAGACTAGATAAATTCTGTAAGTATGCGGTGCCACAAGTGTACACAGTACTGTAATAGCAAAAAGACGGCCTGGGACAAGTTTCATTTTTATTATTAGCAGTAGTTAGACGTTTCAGATAAGGATATTATGCATTTCTGAATTTGCCTGGAAAGTTAATTATAACTCTGAGAACATTTTTAAACATTATAAAATTGCCTACAGATACTCATGATACTTTGGTTTGAGATGTGGAATAAAAACCTACATTATGTAAACATTCAGCAAACAGAATCTCTGCACTCTGAAGCCTAAGTAATACACAAGGTGAGAATAATTACATAAAAAACTTAGTTTTCTACACAGAACGTGCTGCCAAAAAACAAGATTCAAGCCTAGAAGTATTTTCCCCGTGTGAGAGTGGAAACATCATAACAAAACAATACCAGCCGGTGGGCACCGTAGGTCGTTTCAATTATTAGAGGTTTTAGAAGAGGTTTAGTAAGAAACAAGTCCAATTATTTGCAGTGTTCCACAAAAACATACTCCTGACTGGTTACTGGTGGTATAAATAGAAAAGAGCAATCTGTAAGGCATACAAGGACAAATATGGAAAACAACTGGCTGGTAAGTCACAGAGAATTTCAAGTGACACTGGGTGTTTAATTATTCCTAAGTGTTGCTTTGTAGAGAAAACTATCTCTGAAGGAAGCTGAAATGAAGTGCTAGAAGCACACTGGTTTTGTTTCACAAACTGCAAGATTAGCCATTTATTTATTTCCTTTTAGGGCAGTAATTTCTTTAAAACATTGTGAATGTTCTTCCTTCCTGTTCTTAGGATTTCAAAGAGTTACTTCTACCTTTAGGAAACTTTTAGCTGTATACTGTAAGGCAACCAGACTCCAGTGCTGATAATGAAGCTGACATTTTTTAGCTGTAAGTTCTAGGGGTCTAATTATGCCTGCCTTCTTGAACAAATTACCTTACCTTTTAAGATTTGTATGTTTTCTCCATTATGCTAGTACCCATTTATACAGCTATAAAGAAGTCTGCCTCAAATCAGTAATGACAAAAATATTAATATGCACCGAAACAGCCAAAACGTAGGCCATTTTTAGGCTTTGGTAACGTGCGAAGTTGTAGCTATAACCAGCATGCACGTCTGACACTGCATGTTACAGAAAGTAAAAATTCCCGCTGTGGAAGATATAAACATTAAAAACAATACCTTAAAATCTTTCACAGGCTTCTTTCAACTGCCATCTGCTGGTCAGCTCATACTTCATGGGGGTATGAGGAATGACGGACTAGCTAGGAATTTAGAGTATTACATGTTCTTTATTTTGTCCTCTCTTAGAAATACAATTTATTTGACAAAATTCAGAAGCAGAATCTAGGCCCTGCAGGATATTATGACACTTATCTGCTATCAACAAATCCATCCAATTTAATGAAGCCAGCCAATAGCCACAAAAATTGATTGAAAAGCTAGAGCAGATATGTCTCATGCAAACACACCAAGTGTGCCAATAATCCATCAGTAATGGTAATGCAAAGCCTTTTATATTTATTAAAAATACCAGCACCGACTAAATTACTGGGGGGTGTAAAGGGAATGAGAAGGCAGAAAATTAAAAAGAAACCAATGGTTTATCTTGCAAAATGAGAATACACCACCTGCATCTCTCCTCAAAAACACCACAAGGCTTTACAGTTATACTGAGCCTTGTATAGGCAAGAAACAATATTCTGATTTTTTTGCAGACTTGGAAGTGTTGAGCATCTTTCTCACAATAAAACCTACCAGTTAGTCATTAAGAATTAGGTATTAAACAAAACTGTATTTCAGAGACAGCTTTGGAGGAAAGCACTACTAACATTAAGTGTTGACACGTAAAATTAACTAGTCTCATGATTAAATGAAAGAATGGAATTTTTTCATTTAAATACTGAGTAAGAATTAAGATACTAAAGTTTTGCCTAGCGACTTTAAAAAAAAAAAAAAAAAACAAAGCAAATGAATATTGATTCTGTTCATCCATCTTAAAACACCTTAAAAGAACCCAATTTTTAGAAGGGAAGGAAGGCCTCTGATACATCAAGTCTGCAAACGTTTGTGTCCTTAAGGCAGAAGACCTCCCCTCCTACAAATTAAGATAGCCAAAGTCACTTCTTGATTGAAAATTTGGCCTAAACTCTTTTCTCTTTATTTTTTCCATCTTTCAGCAAATCCTAAAGTCAAGTCCTCAATAACAACAGAAAGCATCCAAAATTTTGAGGGTTTTATCATCATTCAAATAAAGAAAAACTGAACACATCCTTCTTATTGAACACACCTCTCCTAAAACTCAGTTCCAGTGAACTGATATTTAAGAGAAGCTGTGTGGAACTAGCAACAATCATTGACAGGTAACAGTTTTACATCTGCGTTCCACTTTGGAACCAGCTGTTCACATGTAATGTGAAATTAAAGCAGCAAATGGCCAGAATCCCTTTAACATAGCAGAGATGTATGTGCTTGTGGGATATGCTTTTTTTTTTTTTTTAATCTTTTTAAGACAGCATCTAAATCTACATTTAGAAGTATAATAGCGAACACAAAAATATAGAAGTGAATTATCAAATGTATTTCACGTTAGGAAGAACTACATCCTATTCAATTGGCTGAGCAAGACTTTCACCTCTCTAGTTATTTTCTCAAGCTCTTTTCCCTTAGCACAGTGGAGAAGATTTCTTTCTCTCGAGGAACACTTTCAGGCTACACATATGCACAGCTATTTAGACAACAGCTAAATTACAAAAGGGAACAAAAGGTTTTAAAGCTACCAACAAGATCCAAAGTTTATTTGTATTTTTCCTCGCTTTGCAGAATGGATCACCAGTAAGGTCAGAAACACATACCTCTCATTTTTATTCTAGCTAAAGGTAGAATATATCCAATATAATCAAAACCACTGGCTCTAGTCCTTAGCTGGTGTTAAGTTCAAATCAATTTAGCTTTAGATCAGCTGAGCTTTAAATCAGCCCACTGTAAACTTTTTCCTTGTCAAAATCTGTTGTTTGCCAGGGTACACTTTGTTATACTTTCTATACGTTGGTGGAATTGTTTTGGTGTTTTAAAACCTTTTAAACCCTTAAAAACAACGAATTTACTTCCCAATTTGTATATCTGTGTTTGTGAGCAGCATACGTATTAATTTTCCTCCTGTGTTTTTTACTGTTTAGCAGTAGCCAAGTATATTAAATTAAGAGCTCAGCCTATGGTATCTGCATTTTCTTATGTGAACCCTTAGTTATAGCCCAAAGATTTACCAAAAAGGGGGCATTTTACAGAGAGATTTTGGGAGATATCACTTTTTAAACATGATATTTAGAACTTTTCTCATGACTTAACAACACTTAGAGATGTACATTTCCAGTCAAAAGGATAGTAACTTCCCTAAATGATCTGTCTGAACAGATGGTCCCAAACAAACACAGCCATTAGACTGCAAGACCCAGTAGTAGAGTTCCAAAAAGCAGAAGCTTTAAGTCAACATACAGGAGTGTCTCAGTAGAGAAAGTAAGTATTACATTAATTTGACTACTCCTCTAGGAAATATTTCCTATAGGGCTTGTTTTGTGTCCTTTACTGGGGTAGTGGAGTGAGAATTTAGGGTGTTCTTTAAAAAATTGTTAAAGTCACAGTAAGACATACAGCCATTAGCATGCATTTTTTTAAAAGGCAAAACCACTTAATGAACATAGTCTAGATATTTTAACTGCTTTTGTTATGGTGTCTATGCACCTCATGCTTTTGTTAGATAAGGGAGATGAAAGGATCTCTAGAGTTGCTGGAAGCCCTACTATCGTGTTAGCAGGAATTGTATTTTTTTTTTCCTACAAATTTCTGTAATACAAACTGCTTGAAGCCGTCTGTCCATGGATATTTTACTAAATCCTACTAACTAGGTTTTCAGATCCATCTGCAAAACAGCATGCATACTTCATCCTCATGCTGCCACTCTTTGGCCGATTGGTTTTAATAGTTAAGATGACTTGGAGAATGGTTTAATTGATTGCATGAATACAGTTCTGGTACATACGTTTCATTTATTGTATGTCATTTGAGGAGAATTACAGTACCCAATATGCAGAGCTAGGACTATGATTAATAAGTATCAAAAAGATACATCCTTCACTGCCTGTTTAACTCTACTGGCGATGAAGCTATTTGCATCACAGAGAAATAGCACTTAAACAGTCTGAAAACTAATTTGAGATTAAAGGAGCTCTGCTCAGAAAAAATGTCCAGTTCTAAATCAAACACAGGATTAGGAAACTTGCTTCAATATAAAAGCTATGGCAACATGACAATATTGAGTTACATAATGTAACTAATGTAGTACACTTACATAAAGTCTGTAGAAGAAAATACAGAACACATTGGCATTTTACTTTGCCTCTAATAGAAGGTTACAATTCTAAAACTTTGTTGGTAAATACATTAAAAACGACAATAATATCTTGACGTCCCCAAATCAGACGTTCTTGTTACAATAAATGAATTTGCAATGAACACGTTAACAGGTTTCACAGAGGCCAGAACTGTAATTTGTCTAGAGCACCAAGGTTAGAGAATTCGCCTGTTTTCTTTTTCTTTTTTGCTTTTAAACAAAAAGATTCATGCCTGAAAATTTCTGTTATTAAATGGCTGTGTGCAAACACCACTGTTTTTTACCTCATTCTCAGTTAAGGAAGCTGAAGGAGATGAACTCTTGCTAAAAGCAAGAGTTGAAGGTTCTGCAGCTGAAGCCCGATTTCGCTTCTTCAGAGGTTTACATGCATCAGACAGATTTTTCGTTGCTGTAAAATAATTTTGGTTTACAAAGTGAAGTTTGGAACTTTAAAATGTTATTTCCCTGAAGCCATTTAAAATATTCCTTCAGATAAAGGAAGGAATGATTTAGGTAGGTCGTTTGGGCACCTACATAGGCCTGAGAGAACACGAGATAAGTTTCTGATACCACGTGTTTTGGATAGGTTTTAAAAATATAAAGAAGATTCTATTAAACACAAAATGTACTACAAAATGGTTAAGAAATATTTTCCCCAAATTACTTTATTGTTATTCAAATCAAGGTGTCTTCTGACTTAAGACCTCTTTAAAGCAGAGGTAACAGTTATCTCCTCAGATAAAAACTAGAAGGCCTGTGTGAGCTCATCACAATCCAAGTATTGCTAATATTTTGATAACAGAAGGTTATTATATGGAACCTCCAGGTACATATATGGTACCTGGAACCAGGGACTAGACATTATCTATGGCACTGCTACATTCTGAAGCTTTCTCAGCTTTGGCATTTCAGTACAATACCTAAACACATGTGCTCTTGTGGAAGTTACCTTAAATCGAGCATCATTATCAAGGCTGGCCTTGGGACTTTGCTACAGGGTTATTCAGAATTCCCCCTCACACTTCACACTGCCTCCCATCAAGTATCATTCGAAAGGACTGGGGCTGCACGGTAACTGATGGTTGGATGGTCATGACGCTTCTTTTATTGGACAAATGAACAACTGCAACTGTGCAGTAGGATCTGAAGACCACTAGGCAATAGCTTTAATTTGGTGCCATCAAATGGTGAACTTGTGAACTACTGCTCTAGATCAGCAAAGCACAACTTACATCAGGAAAATGCTGCAAAATGGTGGTAGTGAAGGAAGAGGGTACAATCCCCCCCAACTGCAGCTTAGTGGCTGTAACTTGTTACTGCTTCAACAAAATTTAGCTGGCTGCCTCAGCCAACCTGTTTATTTTAAAATTATTTAACTGAAAAAGTTACATTAGAACTTATTCTGACCACATTACCTGACTGGTTCTTTTGTGAAGAGGAGGTTTCTGTGACCTTAGTAGAGTTTGTTTTTGCTGTTTTGTCATTGCTTGTCTCCCTCTGTCACAAAAAAAAATATGAAAAAATAAAAAAACTCCTAATTTATGAGTGGTTGGATAAAACTGGCAGTTACTTCTGTTTTTATGTTATTAAAAAGAAAGTGTCTTTACAAATATCTGAATGGTAATATAGTTAAGCTATCCCCATTTTAGTAATTTTTAAGAACTCATTTACAGCACAGGGTACAAACCCATAAACAAATGAGAATAATTCAGGTACACAATATTCTAGCATCCCACTTATCCAACCCAAACTCAGCATATGAAAAAAAAAGGGGAGCTCTATATGAAAATAAAACACTTTAATTATCCTTACTATGCTTTGTCTAAACTGGTCAAATTAAAACCTTTAGTATACAAATTTGAGAATAAACCCTATGCAGAATTTCAAATCTCAGATGCTTCTTTCCACTTCATAACCTATAGAGGTGTCTTTTTTATTACTATGGTTAAGATTGTTCCAGCATTTCCAAAAAAAAAAAAAAAAACTATTTTCCAGAGAGCATATGTACTGCATAAATTTGCTCCCATCTGATATTATCGTAAGATGTTTAGGCCAAAATCAGGGGAATTCTCATTAAGCTTTCTCAAAATAAGACACTGCTCCTTAAACACAATACTACTATAGTGGTTTTTTTTTATGTTACAGATTCATTTAAATAAAAAGTCACTGAAACTATAGTCAAGAATGCTTAACCCTGAAAAACGCTCACCTCATCGACAACTCCACAGAACATAAAATTTTACGCACATTTTTTTCATATTCATCTGACATAATTTTATAAAAGATGCTCAGGTGAACACCTTAGAGACGAGAAAACTGGTTTGCTTTGGAAAAATAAACACGAATGGCTACTGTACTATAGATGTTTCTCACTGCACTTGTACCGACTTCCAAGTAGACTAAGACACCTATCACTGACAACACTGGAAACTAACAATACCAGTCTGTAAGGCTACTTTTACAGTGTAAAAATGACAGAAAAATGCAGATTATAATTCACTCATAGTTCAAAACATCATCTGCAGAATCCCTGTTGTGTAAGGAGTGTTTTATATACACCATCAACTAAAGGACTTTTCAAAACATTCCTACTTACTCCTTACGACTTAGTCTCTTTTGTATTACAGCATTCAGATTTCTTAAGTAGTAATTAATGACCCAAAAAGGAAAAGATAATGCTCAATTTTGATGCAAGAAGTCCTGCAAAATCATTCAAGTATCTCACTATCCAAAAAGATGATAGTAAAATTCTGCAAGTGACCTGGAGCTAATGGAAGGAAGGTGAATTGTTAGTGTTGGCTTTCTGAAATCACTACGTAGCCCTCCTGCTGACATTCACTATTTTTCCTTAACTTCAGCAGAAGCATGTAGAGCTAGAAGTACCCTGGGTTGGTGAATGCAGGAAAAAGACTAGAGGGTAATTTATAAAATATATGGGAAATCAACTATAGTATGATGGACCCTTCTGTGAACAGAACTGTATCAAACAATATGCATTTACAGCCAAATATATATATATATATATCTATATTTTTTTTTACAAGTATTAGACTCCTTGCAAGTAATTCCTGGTATCTTCTGTTTTAAAATGTACCTAACACATTACTAAGTAAAGATCATTAATGGTATACATCTTACTAGAACGATTTGCCTCAATTGTTAGGTTTTTTTTGCTTTCTGTTAATATTCACATCTGAATTATAGTATTAAAGATACTAGAACTTCCTCTGCATGAACTACACTCTTTTATTTTTACCTTAAAATTACTCATTTATTCTACCTGTGATAATCTAGGCTAACTGGAGCATCCCAATTGCAGTGGGACAGCAAATAAATTGCTTTCATGATAGACAACATAGGTGAGTTTCATATAAGGGAGTAATTACAGTAAATAAATCTACTTGTTACCAGTATATGACAGCTAATTGAAACCAACAGGCAAGTTCAGAAAGGGCCCCAAACCTCCTAGAATATGAAACAAAATATTCAGCAGCTAACTTAGAACAAAATATGAAAAACTGGCTTTGGTCCCTCTTTCTGAAAAAAGAAGAGACTTCTCTACAAGCTAGCTGAAATCCTACATATTTTATATATTGAACCATAAACAAATTGCCTGGATATCCACAATGCCAAAGGTTAAACAGTTGACTACTATAACATGTCTACCAAACACAAACACCCATAAATGTGACTTCCATACTTTAATTATATTTATTATCTTTCCTTGTATTAGTTTTATTTAATCACTGTACCACTGGAGCCCTGAGACAGGATTCGCAGGTCTGTATTGTGGAAACATGCCTGAAAATACTTGTGAAACCCACCAAGTTCACTGCTCTACTGTAGACACTGCCGGAGTGTCTACAAGATATGGGCTGTCATCCACACAGACTGTTTTAGTGGCCTAGGGAAGAATCTCTCATTTTCTCAAGCATGCAAATCTAAAAAGGAGCCTGTGAGTTGCATGACAAATATACTGTAATCTATACTGCAATCCTGTAATTTGAGAAGTTGGACAGCATGCCAGGCTAAAGTGCTTTTATAGTTTTAAGTTTATAAAAATTAGTTTTTCTATTTTGCTTTACTTGCCTTCCCCCCTCCATTTATCTAAATCAAGCATTGATGAAAATTAACATTTCTTTTTTCCATTTTTATACAGATCTCTGAATTCTGAATCATGGGGAAAGAAAAAGAACCGTAAGGCATGATGATGCTGAAAGGTCATGCCTCTGCATCCTTTTGGGAACTGAACTTTCTCAGCAAATATTTTCCATCACAGTGTAAGTAGCAAGAACAACTTGTCATATTTCCTTCCTCAAAACTAAAGAAGAAAAAAAAATAAAATAAAACTACAGGAACAAGGTCACATATATCTCTGAAAAATTCACAATAGTATGGTTTGATATAGGTAATTACTTTTTTTATCCTGAAAATGGAAATGCTGACAAACTTAACTACAGCAATGTGATTTGTGCTGCTATAAATCAACCCAAACAAACCAACAATATAATTACCTTCCGATTATTCTGTTTATCCATCCTGAGTCTTTTCCTAGGTGCTTCCTGAACTTCAAAATCTTCTGTAGGTTCCTTTGTCCTCTTTTTTTGGTTTCTTTTATTTCCATGTAAGTTACCTTGGGATGGGGGATGGGGGAAACTTACATGAAAAATAATCTAAAACCCACTTTGAAATTATTTTGAACTGATCTAATTAAGTTACTTCTCTTTCAATCATTACTTTTAAAACACGGTTATGCATTAACAGTTTGACGACCTCTTTAATGCTTAAGGTCTGGTTTTGATTGCTAAAGGCCAGTTCTAGAACATACCCAAACTAACTGCTTAATACTCAACTTATTTCAGAAAGATGAATCTACCTGTATAAGCACTAGTTTAAGAACTGAATATTACTGCCCCACATTTGTTTCTTATCGTCAGACTGCACATGCTTCATCTATACAGCTTTTAGCTCTTCTGCCACTTTTTAAGTGTCTCATCACTGAACCGAATTTTTACGTCTCCTTCAGGAGTTCTTCAAATGATACAGATGAAGATACTGGAGACATCTATTAAGAAGCCTCTGGAAAAGACAAGATATCACCAACCATACAGATTAATTGTCTCTTGCTGGTATGCCATTTCCAGACTTTCTCTATCAAGTTTACTTATGTTTTACAGGAGACTATTAGATCCCCTTTCTTTGTGAACCAAAATCCTAAGAACAGATTCACTTTGATCACGTTAAAGCAACAGACGAGCTATTCACACATTTATGTGATCATCCACTGCACAGTTCAAGCAGCTGGCTGAATTACAACAGGTCAGCGACTCAGCTACGTAGCCTTCCTATAACTCCAGCTATTGCTTGCACTCACTCTACCTCTAAGAGACACATGAAGGTTTAGGAAGGGCTCTGTTTCATCGGATGAAATAACAACATAAATATACTCTCCGGTACTCTCTAGTTTAGAGGCTACGGAGTATTAATGAGAGGATTTACAAACTCATGGGGCACATACAGGTTAACTGAGAATTGCCCTACAGCTAGAAGCATTCTAGTCCAACAATGAATAGTTGCGAATATTAAAAATATTATAGCAACTTAAAAATACGGATTATTTTCCAATTAATGTTCATCTCTAAACAATCTAGGATATAATCTATTACCAAACTCTGAATCCACAAAACAGACCAAAATGGCTCCAGGAGAACCTGCTACTTACAAAAAGCCAGAAAAAAAAAAAAATCCCACAATATTTTTCCAGGTTAAAGATAAGTAGATTTGGGTGTGGAAACAATTGAACTGACATGTCTTCATTCATAGAAAACTATAAATGTACACAAATATATGTACTAGAAACACCTGGTACAGGTACAATTTCAATTACATTTCTTGCAATATGACACTGAGGAAGGTGAACAAAATTCAGCACTACAGTGTTTAGATATTTAATGTGGGATCCATTAAAATTCTAACGTCAAGGAAGACAACATCTGAGATAAAATAAAGAGATTATGATACGTGGGTGATTACATAAAAAATACACTTAATAGCTACTTATAATGATGAACTATTTGCACACAACACAAATTTCAATTACTTCTGGATCTTGATCTCCTTTTAGGTGAGTCTTGAAACACTTTACGTTTGGCCTCTCCAATATTCTTCAATGATGAACCTTGAGAGATACAGAATGTGTTTTTTTTTTTAAACTGATATCCAAATATTTGACACTTTAAATTTAAAGTAAAAAACTTCTGAATTTTTCACAAAATGATGTTATTTCACACACACACACAGATAGGTAACAAAACTGACTGCCATTTTTTATACATTTTTCCAAGTCTCACAAACTTTCAAACACTCCCTCTCATTCTTGTCATTGCCCAAAGCAGCACCTGTTGGTTTCTAATACTTCCATAGCAGGTCTTCTTACAGTGCTGTAAAGCTATTTAAATTTGATAAATGCTAGTTATTTAAATTTGATAAAGTTCATGCAAATGCAAAACTATCTTCCTTCTTCTTTCTCAGAGAGATGACTCCAAACCACTTCAAATATTTTATAAAATAGTTATGACCATTCAACAAAACTCAATTCTAGACAATTGTAACAAAAAAGAGGAGCAAAAAAAAAGTGCAGTTTTGTACAATGACCTAAAAGCTTTGAGTAGTACAATAAAATGCCAAATGGATGAAGGATTCGGAATAAAGTTTGGGAGACTTCTTCCTGAGTTGATGACGATATGAGGTAATATACTTTAGATATTCATATGAAGAAAAGGGGTAGCACTAATTAGACTTTATAAATCATTTCCTAGCTATTCTAAAAAACACAACTCAAGTTTTACACTAGCAATAACACTCCATCTTCCCTTCCCACCATCCACCCTTAACAGGCAGTGGATGCAATGGCAGCTGCTTATGGGCAGAAGAAGAATGAGAAATCAGCAATCTCTAAACAGCAAAAAGTTTACATATAACAACTTTTCAGAACAATGAGCAAGAAATGTAGACTTCATGGGTTGCTTTTATTGTAACCATTGGCATTCCTTTGCTATTGGCACAAACACCAAGAATTAAAACTGGAAAACAGTGAAAGCTGTTTTCCCTACAGGTCTGAAATATGTGCTTAGTTTAACACCACTATGTATATCAAATTTAGTTAGAGTACACTAGCACAGTTTTACGTTTACCAGAGTCTTCTTCAGATTTGGGAGAGGTCACTATGGCAAACTTTGTGTTATAGCGAGCTTTCTGTTTTTCACTAAGCATGTTCCACTGCGATTCAAGCAGTTCTTCAATCTCATCACTTGAAGCATCTGGATGTTCAGCAACCACCTATACATGCAGAAATAGGGTTGTATTAAGAAAAGGTGACCATTGAAAAGAATGGTATATATATACTCTTATTGCTTTGGAAAACTGGATACCAATGAATTATTTAAATTTTCTGCTGTAGACAAAATTAAATTCAAACAGGTGTATCCAGGATTTTTGAATACCTTTCTCCAAAAATCATTAGATGTATTACAAATCATTTTGAAAGTATCTGCCTTTTAACATTCAGAAAATTGATCAAGTGCAAGACTTGTGACAGACAAAAGATTCGTATAACTTCTTAATGAATCAATGCCACAATAAATCAAACAGGCAAGCAATATTGGAATATATATATATGCTTGCCTTCAAGGCTGTCCATCAATTCACAGAGGAGCTAATTATACCTATTTTAGCAAATAAATTTACACAAACTGCATCTTACTCAATGTTTTCCTAAGTTACTTCATTAAGGCATTATTTTGAACTATTAGGAACTCATAAACTGTGCATCTTTTTAACAATATGGGCATGACGCATCATAGCTGTCAACGGGGAAGTCAAGAGACCTTCTGGGAAACCTATTCAATACAAATAGAAAATCCAACATCGAAAACAAAACAAAACAAAACTCCTTCAGTATTTCCGTAGTTCCACTCAAGGAAAATCAGTCTTAATAAAACACAGAAGCTAGTCAGAAAGCTATTAGAATCTAGAGAGAAACTTTTTAAAACCAGAACCTGATGATCAAATATACTTCAAAATCCCAACTGTTACAGGATGGAAGCAACCAATACCCCAAATCATGAAGTAGATCATGAACAAAACTAGGCCAAAGCCAGCTGTTCAAGCAGTAACAGACCAGAAATACTAATATTCTGTAAGAAGTGCAAAGTCTGATTTCTCAAATTTAGCATCTTCACGTCACACTTCCCGTTTTCAAACACAGTACTTCATTTGTACAAACAAGATACAGTCCAACATCATCTCTAGTCCCACCCAAACATGGATTAAACCCCAACAAATCCCCAAGTCAGCAACAAAATAAACCTCTTAGTCAATCTGAGCCCTGAGAAATCTCAGGCAAGGGAAACCCACAGCTCCCCAGGGCTCCCTGCAGAGCAGCAATCCAAGGAAAATGCTCAACAGTCCCTCCTCAAGTCTTCATACTATAATGCCTCATTTCCAGCATAGGTAGGGAAAATCAGGCACCATGATGTACATGCATGTTCACACTGACCTTTTCCAAATTTAACTGTGCTACAAGGACATATGGAAGACCTTCTCTTGGACTCAAGAGTTAATATTACTACAGAGGTGGAGAACCCAGTACTTGCCCAGTACTTGCCTACCATCTCATCCAAGCAAGCTTTCTAACTTTCACACCGGTTTGGCTTGAAGCTCAGTACTTAGAGGCATGGAAGTCTTCAACCATAAGCTCTACTTCTGAAAATATTTCTTAATTTACTTGAGAAAAAAAAAAAAAAAATAGAGGCCAAACAAATAAATGAATTAACCATCCCTTATTCTCCTACACTCAGAAAAAAGTAACATAGAAAGTAGCAACTACTGAACCCCACTATTCACAAATGCAGGCTCCAAGCAAGACACAGTAGGCACAGCTGTTTTTAAGACACCTCATGGTCAGGAGAAAAAGGCAAGTCTTTAGCCATTCCTTTCCATTTGCTTCCTTCTCTCTACAGCCTGGGGGCCAGAGCACCTCCTTTGGATTCAGTTTTCTTTTCTCCTACCTAAAGCAAGAACTAAAATAACAATACACTTGAATGCTCAAATACTACCCAGACAAGCAACTCAAAAAGATGGTGGATTTTTTTAGCTACCCGTATCATCCCCTCAGAGGTATCACAGTACCTACAGCAGCAACAAACCCAACTCTTGGGTGGAGAGCAAACTCTGAAAGCCAAGTCAGACAAACCTAACAGGAGGGAAGCACCAAATACTAGCTTGGCTGCAGTCTTCACCTTCCACAACTGTCATTTTTAGAGCAAAACGACATGTTCAATGTGAACCTAAGTTATCTAAGTTTAGGTAACAATGCACAAAGCATGAATATATCCCCAAATCAATACGAATATATCTCCTTCAAATTAAGAGAGGAGGAGGACACGTTCTGACTAGATTAAAGGGTCTTCTCAATCTGTCACTTTTTTGTTCTCTGTACAGAATTGTTTTTATGTCTAGTATAAAAGATCATAATCACGTGGACTTGGTTCTTTCATGCCTAATTTTGCTAATAGACATTATAGGCAGAACTGGTATATCTTGAAATATATGCAATTTTTGAAACTCTTCTTGTACATAGTATTCTACAGAATGTTAGCCACCATGATCACCGCAATTTCCAGTTTTAAGCCTATTTTCAGTTTTCCAAAATGAAACTGCAAAGTAATTCTTTGATGTCAAATAATACTCCTATTTTTTTTTCTATTATTTTAAAAACTACAGTTTACTCACAGTATGAAGCAAAACAAAACATCAGAGATGCAACTCCTATGGTAAGATGTGTTTGGCTAACGCATCTGTAGAGTCTGTAATACCAATTGGAGCTTCACCTCTACTAGAGGAAAGTTAGCACTTTCAAATCCCTTATTGCAGAAGGCCTCATGCCACCTACCTTAAGGGTCAAGGAAATCCCCCCCTGCCATTTTACAGAGAGAAAGACACTGGTTGCACAAGGTTCCTTTTAGAAGAACTGGAAACACAGCTCATGTTTCCACTCAGAGAGATGTTTTTATTCATGTAGTTTTTTCAAAATGAGTGTGTCAGATCTGTATTTAATACCCTGGCTCAAACCCACTCATTTTCAGAGTCAGCAAACTGAACTGGCAATTTTCTTCTCAATTTAACCAAAGCCACTAAAAAGTACATGTACACTATGTTCACATTCAGTGGCTGACCTGCAGGAAAGACTCATTAGCTGAAGCTGCAATGATTTGAAAGCCCATGTAAAAATGGGCATGAACTAGTTTACTTCCATACAACAGAATCTGTTTTCAGTTTTTCTTAATAAAGTTCAGGTCTCTTGAGAGAGTTTTGTGTTAGTAAACTTTAACAAAAATCAAGCATGCAACTGCCAAAGAGTGACAGTATGAAGGCACCTGTAACTTCATGAGTGCTTTATGAGTACTAGAAAACATGAAACTCATGCCTCTTTCAGTGCACAAAATTGTACTGCAAATGAAGCAGAGGGCTACAGGAAGATAAATGACGATAATAATGAAATATAGTAATAGGTTTGAGCAGCAGCACTATTTTTTATACCTTTAACAGACTTCCTGAGGAATGTGAAGGTTAAACTATTTTCTCTAGGGAGCAGTCAGAGAATCATAAAGGTCGGAAGGGACCTTTAGAGATCATCTAGTCCAACCCCCTGCTCCAGCAGGGTCACCTACAGCACGCTGCACAGGGTCGTGTTCGAGCGGGTTTGGAAGCACTCCAGAGAAGGAGACTCTACAACCTCTCTGGGCAGCAGGCTGCTCCAGGGCTCTGTCACCCTCACTGTCAAGGTCTGTATCTGTCGACTCTCAAGAGGACTGTCCCAGCAGATAAACACATTGACTGACACACCGCTTTCCTGAGCTTTGGATGAAGCTTCTTTTGAAGCTCAGCAGAAAATTCTACATAGGTGAACACTATTTGAGGAGCAATCAAACACACTGAATGAATGAATCCCCTTCATCTACAGCAATATTGAATTTAAATGGATGGCCACAAACAGCATAACCTTTTTTTTTTTTTTTTTCCCCTGCAGTGTATGTACTTATTTTACATACATTCAAAGAACAGCTATGGCTATTAAAAAGGACTAGACTATGTAGGAAGATACTACTGTGGCTGCTGCTGAAAACAAAATGGAATTATCACCATTTTGTTTACATTACCCATCTATATTGACCTTTTTCTAATTGTGTCTAGACTAAGATTTGATGTAGGCATACCTCATCGAAACTCAGTAGTAACACCTTCTTAGCTAAAGATATAACTGTATTTTTGTTAAGTGCAGAAATGAGAACAGACAATCAATAACAGTAAGAGCTAAGAGAGACTAACCTCATCTCTGTGCTTCTGACAAAAGACCAAAAACTGAGATACTCCATCGCCCTTTCTGCTTCGTGGAGTAGATGCTGGAGTTTTCTTTCTATTGAGAGGGGAGCCTATCCCCCTTTTGGATTCTGCCTGTTCAGATGACTTTTGAGGAGTAATATTCTTAGTCCCTGATTCACTGCTTTCTTCTGTATCAGCAGTGGCAGACAATTTTGACGTCCTTCTCCTCCTCTTGGTAGGAATGCCAGACTCCTTCATCAGTTTGAGATTTTGAGTGGTTTCTTCATTTGAGTAAGATGATTCATCCATCTCCTCTAAGGGTTCCACAGCAATGCCAACTTCCTTGGCCACTCGAGGATTAAGGTGAGGCCTGTCCCTAACATAGATGAAGGTGTATTTGGCCTTTCGATCTTCCACGGTCATGCCCACTGCTTCACTCGCTTGCTTAACACCCATCTCCCACTGTGGCCGCAGCTTGCCTGACACAGGCTTTAACATCTGCAAAAACAACAAAAAGGAAGGAGGCAGCGTGAGACATTTGCTTGCTTTTGATTCTAAAACACCAACACTTAGGCAAGACAATTCTATGAGATTAC
>JAUBNY010000359.1:3849657-3862828 GCA_032275445.1 Crypturellus soui | reverse complement strand
AGGAGGCAGCGTGAGACATTTGCTTGCTTTTGATTCTAAAACACCAACACTTAGGCAAGACAATTCTATGAGATTACATGCACTGTATGATTGTAATTTAGACAATGAAATTATATTAGATTGCAAGTCAGAAGCATTTTTCTACTATGTCCTTGACTCATGCCTGGTGTCTGTGCAAATTAAAGACTACAAGACTATTCTGCAGAACAAGCCATCTTTGAAGCTTTCTAATATAGCTATCTCAGAGCATTTGAAAAACAGACCTTTAAGAGTAAAACAAAAACAAAAAAAATCAAGTTTTGCCTTATTTGGTAGCCTCTTACCTTTATTTTCTCTGCTTTAGTGAGGGCTTGTTTTGCACTTTCCTGGCATAATTGTTCAAACTGGTCTTTTTCTTTGAAAGGCACAAGGCTCTTCTCAAATATCCAGGCTCGCTCTGGGGCATCTCCAAAAAACTGAACGTGGTATTGACGAAAACTCTTTTTCTGTCCTGAAATTTTTTAAAAAAATATTTAAGATATAACTTAAGATTGTTTCTGTAGCTTCAGATTTTTTTTAAAACAAGCAGTTATATGCACAACAGGAAGAAATGCAGTTTTTCCTTACAATTTTCCTTCTGAAAACCCACTTTCTGCTAAGTGTTTTTTGACACAAAGCCCACTATTTTAATCCAAGCAAAACCAGGATTTACTAAATGATCTTAAAGTTAAATTTATGTGTCAATACTCTCAGTGTACACTCTTTTAATATGTGAGTCTGGATGTTTCTGAAAATGCTACATCTGAAAGTGAATTCAGAATGAAGTTTCTGAAGCCTGCACAGCATGTGCACTTAGCCTGAGTCAGTCTAAACCTTATCTTTTAACATTCTTGAATAGAAACACATACTTCATCTAATCTTTACAACTGCACTGATAGCTTGATCTTTATCAGGCTTGTATGGAATCAAGGCGAGAACTGAAAAACATTTGTGTGATGGAAGGAAAGAGAGAGAGAGAAGCCGAGGAAAATTCTTACTGAAATCTCAGCAAGAGAAATTATTCCAGGATTATAATAGGAATTCAGGCTCACTTCTGTAATTAATAAGCACAAACTTCCCATTCTAAAGACTCCACGCCTTCAAATCTGCAGAAGGCATCAGAGTTAATGCCCAACTCGTACAAGGCAGAGGTAACAGACTTAATTAGACTTAAGATGTTCTCTGGCATCTCCTCCCTAAAAAACACTTGCTTTTTTGTCGAGTGTTTAAATGGCTATTTTATATATATATATGGCTATCTTTTATATATTTATTTATATGTATAAATAAAATGACATACACTGGTGTACATAAGCTTAACCCTGCTAGAAAAGGAGCAGCATCTGTAATTCTTGAGGATGTGGTGACATTAGTATGTCAAAGACACAGTCGAAGTCCAAATAACAGTCACTGCTCTTGTTACAGATGTCTTCACACTGAGTCAGTTTTGGCTAGGTTATTCATACACAAAATGTTTTCTATTATAATCAGCAAATACTTCTAGTTGATGGCTTTAAGCTCTGCTACTCATTTTTTTAGGCCTAGAAAGAAGTCACTTTTGGGAATTACTCAGCCAAGAGGTATTTTTAGAGAGACCTGATTTTGGGTCAAGATAAGTCATCTGGAAGAGTAGTATAAAATCAGTGTAATTAACGGATATGGGTAGAACTCTTCAACCACAATGGCCATAAGAGTAAAAAGAATGATAATGACTCTCATTTGAGATCAGATATGAGAGGTTCACAGGGAAAGTTTATGGAAAAGAATGGAAAAAATAAATTAATAGTTATTTTAATTTTAATTAAAGATTACTTCAGTCCTTAAAGATGCATTTAGCAGACCAAGTATCTTCAACCTGGCCTGATGAAGCTAACAAAACAAAACAAACCAAACCATGAACTACTAAGGGTACAGAAAGAAGGAATACTGGTTACACGAGGAGATCTTCAGTGAGAGTCTACTCAAAGTTTGCTTAGGTCCTTTGCACTTGGAGGTGCAACCTGCACTTATAGCCATGTTCCCCTACCTTTAGGGCACAAGGGATTGTTTCAGCTTTATCTGAGAAGAACCTAAACTTAACCCTTTTTGCTAACAGAATCCTATCTGTCTCTCTTGGTTTTCTCCCAAAGAACAGATTGTAGCCATAAAATAAATCTGGAAGCCTGTGACATTTGCCTGCATCACCCACACAATCCAGTCTTGTCTATACATGTTTGAGTAACACACTGACAGGAGCAAGTCTTCCAAACAGAAATAATTTTGACCTTAGCAAGAAAATTTAATTTATCCAGGGACAACAGAGTTCCAACGATTTCAGTTGACTGATGAAATAAGCCACTTTTTTTATTTTACCAGGACTTCCTAGCTGCAGGCAGGAAAATGGTACATACTATTTTTGCTACCACCTGTTAAGATCTGGGTTTGAGCAGCCAACAGCCCAGTTCCAAGCAGACACAGATGCTCCCTTCCTTCTGCAGTATAATATTAGATAGTAGTAGCTGCCTGGTTAAGCAATCTAAATAATAATGCCTGACACTAGAACATTCAAATCTGTTTCTGAATCTTGATATATATCTTCTGTGAAATGAATTCATATAAACACTCTTAGATAAAACAGTGGAACACATTAAGGATTATTAAATACAAAGATACTACTGTTTGGTTGTCAAAATTCTGCAACCAAGTTTCTGAAGGTTGGAAAAGTAGTTCTGAGGACTCGTCACTACTACTGGCGTTATCTTTACCGTGGCAGCTGCCGTTGACCATTGTCAGACAGGCTATAGAACGAGATGAGCTTCTGGTCTGACTCAGTATGAACCTTGCTGCATGAAAGCACACACTCTGCAATTTAAAAGTTATAAACTCTTCTTAAACCTAAACAGCATGGATGGTGAAATCAAGTAACACCATCAAGAAGTTGAGATTGTTTATACATACTCTTAAGCCTAAACCTAAAAATTTGAGAACCAAAGACCTAGCTGAATACTTCCACAGCTCCCAAATAAAGAAACTTTTCTGTTTGGAGCAGGGAATTTTTGACAGTCCCTCAAGAAGAAAGGATAAGGGGAAAATAAGACTGAAAGCAGGTATTAATCTGAACAGCTCTGAACATCATCAGTTTGCACTTATCAGTCATGGTAACTGCCCAGACGTAGTGGAACTTCCCATATATGAGATGTCTTTGTAACTTTCCTTCAGGAAGTTCCACTAGGTCTGGGCAGTTACCATGACTATGTATATATACATATATGTCTTCTGTGACCAAAATCACAGGGACTGCCTGATTGAAACTATGAAAAAGTTTGGAAGGAATCCCAAAAAGCCATTTAGTTCACTACCAACATTAAATGCAGTTATATCTTAGAGAACTTCATCTTATTTTTTTCTAAAAAGGTTCTGTGAATGAAAACATACAATCTCCAGGCAATCACTTCCCATTCTTCACTATCTTTATCATTTCAGAATTTTTTTTTTAAATATGTAGTCTAAACATCCCTTGCTATGAAGCTCTCCTTCCAAGAGAGGTAAGAACTTGTACTTGTTCTTCCTAATTCTGTTTTTTTTCATTTAAAGCCTGTTAACATGTTTTTCTTTTGCTTTTCTTTGTTAAATTAAACAATGCCAGTTCCTTCAGTCTGCCCTCCCAACTAAAACTCCTAGATTTCTGTCCATGTTCACTCTCGTTCTCTGCATATTCCCCTTTTAATCCACATCTCTTGAAATTACACAGCTCAAAAATGGATGAATGAATGAAAAGGATGAAAATGGAATGAAATGAGTAAGTACTTGTATTGAAGCCATGCAATGGCAGAAGCAGCAACACACTTCCTTTAGATATCTAACAAACAGCATTATTTATACATGTCAGTATGACTTTGGTCTTTCTACTACAGATCTGCATTGGGTTAGTTTATGACTTCCACATTCCTTTCTGTGAAAAAAATAACTTTCCACTCATTTCCCACATTGATCATTTTACAGTAAAAAAGTCTGCACTTGTTCCTACTAACCTGCATTTTTTTTTACCCTCAGGCTGCATAATCACATCATTAAGATCTTTCCAACTTCCAAAACAACATGTTTACAGTCACTCCATCCTGACGTTTTTAATTTTAATGCTCATTTCAGGAATAAATTACAGTCCATTTTCGAAGTTCTCAAAGCAAACCCATGAGCACTACTGAATACCTAAAACAATTTTAACCTCACCTCCACTCGACATGAAGATACACACAGACTTACAAATACTGAGTTAAAAGCTACTGAAATCTGATGACACTAAAATATTCTATTTTGTTCAAAAGAAAGGAAGCTGACACTTTCCCTTGATTTAATAAAATACATGAAAATATTTAATTTGATAATCTTACTTCTTGCTTTTTCCCATTTTTTTTCTGGATTCCATTTTTAATTTTGGTGTGGCTTGACATAAATATAAGAAAAATATAGTTTACAAAACTCAGTTGGAGTTGAAACTAGTGAGGAACGCAGTGGGCAGCAAGAAAGGCAAGAGGAATGCTCACTGGGGCAGGGGACCTACAGATGATGGACACAAAAGGTTAAGATATTCAATCCCTTCTTTACATAGTCTAACAACAAAAAGAAACAACAACCACCACCACACTTGAAGCCTTCCAGGTCCCTCGTCCCTCATCTTAGAGGGGCAGGCTGGATGACTGAGGCATCACACAGAGTAGAGGAAGATAAGTCAGGAAGCACTTAAGCAAGTTGAAGATAACAGGACCAGATGGGATGCATCAGAATGGGTTCTGAAGGAGTTGCCTAACGTGATGGCAAGGCTGCTCTATGTTATTTCTGAAAGGTCTTAGACATTAGGGGAGATTCATGATGACTGGAAAAGGGCCAACATGGCAAACATCACACCTATCTTCAAGAAAAGCAAGGAGAACGATTCGGTGAAACTACAAGCAAGTCAGCTCAGTCTCTGTGTCTACAAAGTTACGGAATGAATCCTCCCTGAAGTCACATCCAGGCATACGAAAGACAAGGTTCTTGGCAACAGTGGCACTGACACACAAAGGGCAAGTCACGCTTGATCAACCTCACTGCCTTCTATGAGGGAACAAAGGACACGCAGTGCTGTTTAGTTTTACTTTAATGAAGACAACTGACCTGGCATTCCACAGTATCCTTATAACTAAATTGTTGAGAGTTGGTTTGGAAAAGTGGAAAGAAAACTGGCTCGAAGTTTTCTCAACGGTTACAAAACCCAACTTGTGGCCTGCTAGCACTGCCCTTCGGGACCTATAGTATGGCAGATACCGATTAACATATTTTTTGAGAATCTGGACAATGACAGAAAGTGCACCTTTAGTCACCTAAAGACACCAAGATAACTGTTTTATGGGAAAGATAATAAATTGGGAGAAACAGTCAATTTGCTGCTGCTATATGGAAAAACTATACATGCTAGAGAAATGGGCTGGAAGGAATCTCATGAAGTTCAATAAAGGCAAATGAACAGCACTGCTGTTGAGACAGAATAACCCGAAACAGCCGCATAGGATGGTCACAGACTGTCTAGAAAAGATTTGCAAAAGGCTGCCTGCAGTCCTTGTGAAGAGGAACCTGAAAACAAATCAACAGTGTAACCTTGAAATGAAGAAAGCCACATGTCTGCATTAGGAAAATCTCAGACAATAGGTTGAAGGATGTGCTTGAATCCTTCTACCCAAGCCTTGTACAACCACATTAGCAATATAATGTCTAGTTTTGGGTTCTCTAGTACAACAAAGACATTGACACAGTGAAGGGAATCCAGCAGAGCGTCAGCTACGTGATACAAGGTGGAGCACATGGTTTACAATGGGATGCTCAGACATCATTTTCTTCCCAAGACTGAGCAAACTTATCTGCTGTTTGAAAAGATCTTACTCCTATCTACAGCTACCTAACAGGGGGGTCAGAGAATTGAGTAGCACTCTTCTCAGATGCCCACGTGGGAAATATAAAAGGCAAAGGACACAGCTTGAAACAGAGGAAATTTTGATCAAATACAAGTGAAAAGTCTTCTCACCATGAAGGTTTGTGGAGTGTGCCAGTCAGCCACTGGCACAGGCTACCCACAGAGCCTGTGCAGTCTCCATCCTTAGAGACATTCAAGATTTGACTGGACAAAACCCTAAGCAGCCTGCTCTAACTTGGCTGTTTGGAGCCAAGGGACAGACTAAATTATTTTATCCTTCTGCAACTAGCACAGATAAATACTAGAAGTTTTGAATTTCAGAATGGAAGAAGAAACTAAAATTGAGAAAAAGAAATGGGCATGGATACCTATTTATGAACAGATCGATTAACACTGGGTAGCTTCTACATTTAGGATTAATTTTGTCTGTAGATAATTATTGATTCTACAGAGCACAAAGAAAATGCAACTCCCCGAAATAGGAATTGCTTTTCATGGAGAATAATCATCAGAAGTATTTAATTCCCATTAGCTTTCAAATATTTTAAGTCCCACAGCACTTCAAAAATATCTATCCCAAGTCTTTTGTGAAAGCTATTTTTAAATCATTCTTAACCATTACTGAAAAAAGTATAACCATTGTACTGCAAAGAGTCTCTACTAGAACAGTGGAATGTATGCCTCTTTTTTTTTTTTAAACAAACAAAAAAACACACTCCATACAGCTTCACAAATCACACTTTCAAGATCTTCATGTTCACATAAAGAGTAAAAGAATTAAACAGAAAAAATGCTATATTGTCAAAAGTATGGCTGCTATATGGTCAAGAACAGTGCGCACATGATTTAACATCATTCTTGATAGTAAGAAACTGGTTCAGTTACTGATAGCACTGAATAGATAAAAAGAAGAATTTTCCCCAAAATACTATTTTCATATACTTGAAAAAAACCTGGATGTTTGTAGCAAAACTGACATACCTTTTAGTTTAGTGTAGGAATGAAGAACAGGATCGGCAGAAACCATACATGGCCACCATGGAAAACCAGACACTTTGGACCACACTAGATCTCCAATATTATACTTCAACAGGTGGACTTTGTCTTCTTTGACAGTACTTTGAGTAGAGTCTTTCTTAGCAGGAGCCTTGAAAGAAGGAAAAAATAAATCATCATCATCATATTTCTCCTTCAGATGTGCACTGGAATTATTATGTAGCACACACAAATTTGGATGACAGACTACATTTAGTATTCTGCTTAAATATTCTAGTTACATGTAAAAATGCAGGCAGTAGTAATGAAAAAAGGGAAGAATTAGTACACCAGCAGAAAGAACTAGAGTATTTTTAACCATAAGATTTCTTCTGTAACAAACAAAAAATTTAAGTCTTTTTTTCCTCTTACAAGAAAAAGAATCCCATTTTATTTCTGTGCTTGATTTTCATTAGAAATACTGGTAAGCTGTTGCTTGCCTTTATCGTTCCAAATAACTGCTGAGAAATCAGTAAAACCTATTTAAATTTCAAATACATTAACGGAGCATAGAATGCACAAGAGGCTGCACAAGAGGCAGCCTCCTGTTGCACCAAATATTATTATTCATATTGAGTGCTACACACTAATGTGTTCTTAGATTTAAAATGAAAAGAAAACAATCTTCCTGAAATTAAAATAGACTGAAATACAATCTTTAGGTCTAAACAGAATCTACATAAATAAGCATCCCCCATCACCTCCCAAATAAAAATAAAAATAAATAATAAGCCAGAGCTCTGCATCTTTCAGATGTGTGAAATGAATCCTTGCTCACACCCTTTTCCAAGTTTCCCCCTACTCCACATCCCCTCCCAATTCTGGCAGTAAAAGTTTATGAGTGCCCAGCTTGTATTCTAAAGCCATTTTAACTACTGGAAAACTAATCACACAACTATTCCCATTTTAAGGAATAGATTTAACTACTACTAGGGATTTTTCTCTTCTCCTATGACAGACACACACTTGCACCTTTTCCTTATATGATAATAAAATCCAGTAACAGAAACATTCATTCATACACTTAAAACTATTTCATATTTTGCCAAGCTAGTTAAGTTTCATCTTTTTCACTTCATCTTTGTATTTCATATGAACAAAGAATGTCCTTGTCCATGCAAACTAGATGCAAGAAAGCACAGAACGTGTTTCATTACAGATACCTGTAAAAAGAAATGCACATTTTGATTTCCTTTTCTGGTTTTCTAGTAGTATTTTTTTTTGTGCAATGTGTTAGCTTATTCATCTTTTGTAGTACCACCTTCATACACAGAAGGCAGACCAAAATTTCATGTTTTACAGGGATTTAATGCTAAAACTGGAAGAAAATTCTGTTTTCAATAGTAAAACGGGAGAGAGGGAAGAGAGCTCTGAAAAAAATCTAGAATGCAGAAGAACACAGTACTTGAAGCATGAGATTGAATCAAAACAGATCAGGTTACTTTGTATAGATTTTTAAATGCAGAAAGTACTATTTTCCAACCACAAAACCCAACAATGTTTGACACACCGCAAAGCATTTTTTGATATTCAAACACCGATTTACATCAGGTCAAAAAAATCTGAACTTTTTTTGTAGTAAGATCCTTATTTTCCTAAAGCTTTTCAAGCCACTCCTGGTACAGTCACATGATGCTCTGTCATCTGATTGTTATGGACAGTTACTCATCCAGTGATTCAGCTTTTCTGAGGAATTCCGGCTTGATCCATATGCTTCCAGCAAGAACCATGTTCCCAAGTCTAAAGGTTTCTGGCTCTCTAAGGATCCTACAGGATTGTCAAAAAACCCCTCCTGCTCAGATTGCCTCAAATCCAGAAATATCCATAGATCTAAAAGACTTCAAGCAGATGCAAAGAATCAAATGCTCCTTCTAGCTAAAACTTAAGTAGCCCAAGAACAGATCCAGGAAAAAAAAAAATGTAAAACCTAGAATACCTAAAGCACTAAATCTGAATGGGTGGGATTAAATATTCCAACTTGCAAAAATTCAAATGCTCTTCAGCATCCTCAATCTCATTTTTTAATTTCAGTGCCCTCCCCCTCAGTTCTTACGTCCCCTTCTCCCAAAAAAGGAGAACTGAGCTACAAAGATTTGCAACTACAATCTGAGACGGAGCTGGCTAAAATAATTAAAGAGCTCTAACTGGGCTTCTTATTATAACACAATCAAAAGGGCTGGCAGGAAAGGGGTGACTATTGAGTTTCAACATAAGTACAAGCATCTCAAATCTTGTTCAGAATTCTTTTATATTCTCATAGGGACAATGATACAAAGTTCAAAGTTATGAATACCTGCAAAGCTACACAAGACTTGCTCCATTTTTTTTAACTGATAAAAACAATAAATAAATAAAGCACCAGATTCTAACAATTTTTTTTCGAAGAGCTGTCATGTGAGGTTATTTTAAAATCTCCAGAGAATGTTGGCAAGAACTCACTCATTTCCATCTTAATTTCCCCACACATTCCATTTTAGTTAGATTTTGCCATTCTAGCAATTACTCTGATCTATATAAGAGGCATCTCAATAGTAAACATATCTATTGTTACCGAGGTGGAATTCCTGGCACATACTTTTGAGACAAGCAGTTTCATGATATTTGCCAGTCTCTAGCACTTCCTGAAGTTGTTTATAAATGATGCCTTTTTTTTTTTTTTTTTTAAGTGGGAATCTTCTACGGCTGAGATGCAAAGCAGAGAGCATTGCTATGCAAATTTGCCACCCTAATGGCAGGCTACATACTGCATGACAAGAGCTGGAGCTACTTTATGAGGAATTTGTACTCTCTGTAATTTTTAAGAATGGGGGGTGAATCATGCAAGTAACAGAGGTAGAATCAAAAGTAGCAATCTGTCCTTAAAAAAATAAAATTCTCTTTTCTCTCCTCTTCCTCTAGGAGGGCAACCAAGTGTCCCTAGTGTTAGGCAGCCCAACACAAAGCAGAGAATCTGAAAGGAGAGGTATCACACTACTAGTGCTCTGTGTGACTGCACTAGAAGACAGGGAGTATCTGCCCCTGCAATAGCGCCTGCAATCTCTTATGACATCTAAGCAAATTAAGATGGGAGAACTGTGGTTTAGAGCACAACTATAAAAGTACATGAAGGGAAGCAAGTATTCTGAGTTGCTTTCTCCCACAGCTTCTGCCTCTGACTTGATGAGATTTTCTGTTTCTTGAAGGTGGTTCCATTTCTGCACATGCCAACAACAAAGGCAGGCAGGAGGGTTTGCTGCGCTGCAAGGAGCACACTTCAGTTACTCTTTGCTTACTGTTATTTCTAAGCAAGCCTGGATCGCTCTGCACCTCCCTGGAGTTTGACCCATTCCATATCTTTTCCTGCGTTTGGACACAAGTAAACACACACACACACACACACGTTTATTTTCTGAATTTCCCCCCTTGTCCTTCTCCAGTTACCAGGAAGCCCAGCAGCCATGGGGCTGGCAACCCCCTTACTCGTCTAACCCCCAGGCTTTAAACTAGCCCCAGAAGAAGGCAGCACGACAAGTTCCTGCTCTTCTGCTTTCTTCAAACACCAGGTTGCAAAGAAATTGCCTAAATAGACAGGGGAAGCCTCAGTGGGCAGCAGGTAGCTACCCTGAAGACCAACGCTGGTCCAGTGCACATCAGCTATGTGGCAGGCCCCGCGCAGCAGGCGGGTCACGGCAGGACTCTCCTCTCCAAAAGTATCCTAATAAAACCTCGCTCTGAAAGGCAGCTAGACAAGTGTTATTTTGTCCTGGCAGGTGTGGGAATGTAACAGAGTAATTTCCACAACTCCATTTTTCTATGACCTTTAGGAGTAAAAACATCCTTAAAAATTCATCTGGGCCAGCAACTGCAATAGGTTGAGGACAAGCAAAGAAGAGATGCAACATGCCTTTTCTCACCCCTTAACATTTCAGAACTGTGCTTTGTTACTTCTCTCAGCACTTTCAGGAGCAGAGAGTAACCGTCAGATTGACAAGAATTTAGCACAGTGCTGTGAGCACTCCAGCAGCTCACCCAAAGTGAAACATGATCGCCAGGATATAGAAAACACGGGTAATTAGCCTGACCTACGCCTGACCCAAAGAATCATAACAATTTTCATGTAGCTCTGGTCTCATTAATGTGCATGATGATATTTGTGTGTGTGTGTGTGTGTGTGTGTATATAAAGTATATGAAATATATATATTATATATATGTTTTAAACAGCATTCCACAAGAACATTGCTTACAAACTTTAACATAACCTAACATGTAGGCTATGGTAAGCAAGACTGAGAACTACACCAGATAGATTTCTGCCTTTGTGGACAAGAACTTACAGTGAATGGCAGATAATTTCAAGTTAAAGCTACTCTGAGACAACTTAGGAGCAATGCATTTAAGGACGGCATCTCTACCACATTCAGAGCTTTACTTTTGCTTGTACATTATAAAAATCCCTTGCTAAGTTCTTAACAAGCAATGAACAAATACAGTTTAGAAGCTAAACCTCAAAGCTGAAAAGTATAGTTCTTGGTAGGGGACTGAGATATGGTAGCCTCTTAAAATGATCACTGGCAGAAACTAAGGATGTTGATATAAGCCTGATTTGTGTATATGTGTGTGCATGCATGAACATGAGGAATTACAACCCCTCAGGATTATTACCTTAGGCATCAAAAAGCCAATGTTACTAAAATAGCTTAGAGAAATAGAGGAAAAAAAATATAAGAAATAATTATCTAACCGTTTTTTTTTTAAAGTTCAAGCTAAAATATGCTAAAATCCAAATATTGCAACTTACAGATAAGAAATTCCATATATTGTCAAAAAGGGACTGGACAGAGAGGAATACTGAAAACCAATGGAGAACAAACCATCAGAATGTAATACTGGATAGGGAAAAAGAGTCATCAAGACAGATGAAGAGAGTAAAAGTTCTCTTCTGTGCAAGATCACAGGGCGGTAGATGTCGAGCACTTGTAGACATTTCCCTTCTCAATTTCAATCGAGTCTTGTCTCATCAGCAAGTTTCCACTCAAACACATGGCTGCTACAAACACCGGCTGCTATAAATCGACTTGCATTCAAGAATAAAAGTCAATTTCAACTACAGAAAAATTAGAACAAGGATCCTAAACAGAATATAAGCAGTTAAAATACATCTTGAATAAAAACTTAGAACATTCAAACAACAGACAGGCAAACCTGCAGTTTCTATGCTAAAAAGATGAGCACTGCTTGCTAACCAGGACCACTTTTCTTTTTGTGGTCCTGCCAACTACGTGTGCTCTGTTTCATATACCAATACTCATCCATCCATCCATAGGTTAACAAAAAATGGTAGTTATCGGGAGAGATATATTTAAGCAGCAGCCAGGGCTCATTCTAAATAATTCTGGCTAAGAAAACACAATACCTGCAGAACACAATTGCATTAGCGTTCTGTTTTTTATCATTAGTTCACAACTTAAATACGTTTGTCCCAGAAGGACAAGTCCTTAGAGGTTGTAAGCTTACCCAAATAGCTCCCACCTTCACTGGAATGTAGGGAACATATTTAGGTAATAATTCACAACATAATAAAGATAAAAATATGTTTTTCCTTTCATGCTATTATAAATTATTTATTATCCAACTAGAGCGCTATGTAATTATATATTCCTTACTTGGATATATAAAAGAGAGATTCAGACATTGCCTACAGAGAGAATATTTCAGAGGGTTAAGGTTAAGAGAATAAACTTGACCCTCATAATTCCACTTTTTCTTTGAAACTTCCTATTGCAAAATGCAGCAAGAGAAGGCAAGAAGCAATGGCTCGACAAGAGTTTTGTATTCCGTTTTCAGCAGAACAGAAAGAAGCTTTTTAGGTGAGAAGTGAAAGCCTGAAGTCTTCAAAAGACCACTGCATCAAACTCTGTACAATGACACCTTGCTCAACACCCTCCCAAAATATATGTAGTGTATATGGGGTGGAAGACCAAGGGGGAGGAGGACACAAAAACCTCAGATTGAGAGAGAAAAGGAAACTATCATGGGGGTTTGCTAGTTTCTCATAATTGCATAAATTTGCAGATGATACGAAGCTGGGAGGAGTAGTGGATACTCCAGAGGGCTGGGCTGCCATCCACAGGGAGCTGGACAGACTGGACAACTGGGCGGTCAAAAACCTCATGAAATTCAACAAGGCCAAGTGCACGGTCCTGCACCTGGG
>JAUBNY010000359.1:3826911-3844211 GCA_032275445.1 Crypturellus soui | reverse complement strand
ACTTGCAAAGAAAAATTAAAAAAAAAAAAAAAAAAAAAAAAAAAAAATCTTCAGATTACTTCTAACTTGATCAGATTTTAAAATCTTTGTCATTATTTGAGAAAGACACTGTAAGATTGAATAGTCATTGGATATAATGAAGTTAGCTGGAAGAGTTTTTCCTCGGTGAAGATGAAATGGCAAACACAAACACGTGCTTCTGACTACTGAAATTCCTCCGGGTTGCTGCTGCAAAATCATTAGTCTACTCAAAAGAAATAGCACAAAAATGCCAGATTATTTTGGCACAACATTGGATGAAGCATGCAACAACAGGATAGGAAGCAATGCTGAAGATGCAGCTTTTGGATTATGTACATCTGGCACAGCTGGAATCCTGTGACCTTCCAGGTTTGCTTTGGGAAGAAGCACTGCTGTCCTCCTGAGCCCCTGTGCTCATGCTAGAGAGCCATGACTGTAAGCTATGCCCAAAGGGTGAACTGCTGCTTCTAGACCCAACTGGACTATGTCAAACAAGCTCAGATGTGCCAGTTCTGCACACAGCTGTTTGCAGGGTTAGAATACAGACGTACTTGGGGACCACCAGCACAAGCACTGCAGAAGCCATGAGTTTAGCATTGATTCTAACACTGAATATATGATATATAGTCAGAGCATGGAATGTACAATACCAGTGCACTTGGGCATAAAAGTCACTAAATGTAGCCTGGATTTTAAAAAATGCTCCTCAGACAGTGACATGCTGGGACAGAGGAGATGCAGGAGGGCACAGCTGGTCTTTCTCTAAGTTGGGAAAGTGAAAGCAGGATCATTCTTTCTCAACAGCCTGGAAAATCCCACGGCAGCAGCACTCATCTATCACAAGGCAGAGCTGAGTGGATCAGATTTATTCCAGGTTGAAAACCAACTTGTAGATTTTTGTTTAAAGCTTCCTTTACCGTAACAAAAAACACCAAAACAACATGGAAACCCAACAACAGGGCAGTGGAACATTTGTTAGCTGATATGCCTCTCACCCTGGCAGGATAGCAATCTGGTATGCCCATCAAGCAGAGACATAATTACCTTACACAAAAGGCAACATTTGAACCATAGCAATTTTTGTTAAATCCAAAGAATAAAAGCTTGGAAAACAGGAAATTGGTAGAGAAAAACAACCCAGAAAGAAAACCAGACAAACTGGTTCTACACCAACTTGTAACCCACAATAAATAGGTATCTATGGGCACAATTAATTAGCTTTTGCTCTAAGGACATTTCTCCAACTTCCACGGAGCAGCAACAATTGGGGACATAAAAACAGAGCACTAAACAGTAACATTTAACCCTCAGATGCTGGTGATGAAAGAATACTCAGTTCAGGAGCTTGACCCCAAGAAACTCTGCTAGCTAAAATACTCCCCCTGTGATCACACAGGATGTGTATCACCAGTGTCCATGCAGGCAACACTTAAGAATCTCTTTCAGCAGGCTCTCTATTACGTTTTTTTTCCCCTCTTTATCTTAAACCTGCACAGTTGTAAATCCTTGCTGTAAAAGGCAAAGCCTCAGACTTTCTACAATCAAGGAATTTTATCATAAAACATCCTGTGATCTTCAAATCATTTTCTTTTCCGAAGGCTATGGTACCTGGAGTGTGAGATTACACATGTAGTTGTTCTGATTTCTTGTCCTGTGCCCACTGGTTTGGCAAAGGACCAAGTAAACAGTGACTGTCCAGACAAGTCTCATGCCCTCTGGGAACACCTGTCCTCACAATTTTCTCCTGTTTCTAACAAGACGACAACTCTGAGAATTCAGACCAGTCTTTCTTTTAATCTTAAATGAACCACTCAGTGGGAAAACTAAAAGCCACCTTGAATTGTCAAGCAATGAGAGAGGCCTAAACAGAACCATTTGTCACTTAGAATAAACCGTATGAATTTAGACATTAAATATTGGTCCTTTTTTTAAGGCTAAATTAAAATGCATGCTGAACATGTTAACAAGTAAAAAAAGCATTTCTTGCCTGATTTATGAGAATTAACAAAGAACAGGACAAAAATGATTACTTAAAAAAAAAAACAACAACAACAAAAAACTATTTACTTCAGAGCATTAACTTGGAAAAGTCTGAACCAACTAACACTTGAAAGCCCATGATTTCTTCTATAGAAAAAATTCCTGAAAATATCAGTAGCAAAACATTCTAGGACAAAGAATATAGTTAACGTAAACTGATTAATATTTCTGATGAGAATGCTCAAGATCTGTAAACTCAAGCATTGATTTTCACGAATACAGAAAAGTAACACAGCAGCATTGTATGTGTGACCTTGAGAGAAGATAAAAATCAACATTAATTATTTCAGCTGACGGAAACCTTCAAACGTTCAGCTGACAGGAAACAGTAACATTCACTCTGCATTGAAAGGGTATGTGTACTCTAGGCAATCATTCATTAAACTCTACCATGATTGCTGTAGCACTACTCTGAATTACTCACTGAGAAGTTAACACACACAAAAATATCCCTGCTATGTAGGTTTTTGTTATCTGTGATGGAAGGAGAGCAAACCATGTTCCTTTACATGGAGTCCCGTAACAAGAACTACATAAAGGAGAAAAGGGCTCCCAGCTGCACTGCCATTTTCAACCTGGCAAAGCAGGGGAAAAAAGAAAAAAAGAAAAAAAAAAAAAAAGCATTAATTCCCATTTCTATCCATGTAAAAGACAAAAGAAGTGGAAGAGTTTGATCATAGATGGTAATGAGATTTAACAAAAATAACTGGACCTTCTCAGTGAGTACAATCCACTGGGTTAGAGTAAGCAAAATAGCTCCTAGGTGAGAGAAGGGCTACAATTGAACTGCCACAATCTGAACGCATAGATAGTATCTTATCAGCCCACTGATGGCTGAGAACATGCTATTTGTCTTTAATTCAGAAGAGAATAGAGACATAATTATTTTTCTGAAACCCGTGGGGGGCAGAAGTCCCTATACACCAAAAATCAAAGGATTTGACTAAATTTAGACACTCCCCTAGTTCATATGTCCAGGTGCGCTTCATGGCCCTATCTTGACCGCATGTCTCAATGAAAATTTAATTTCATACATATCATACCCTGAACTCCACCTAGGACTGGCTTTACGTGCACAGAGACAGAATTAGTGTCTTCCTAGTCTAGACAAAATAATTTAAAAATAAATACACCTTAGATCTGGTCCATTTATGTATCTGAACTCTTTGGAAATAAATAATTAATTCTGCACATGACTGTTTGAGTGAAGTACCTAATGAAACACCTGAAAGAAAGATGACTAATGGATGAGGCATCAATGTAATTAAAAAACAAACCTAACTAAAGAATGAATATAAAAAGATATTACCTTCTTTTCAGTAGGGCTTGAAGTTTTTGATACTAATGCTGCTTCAACAAGACCCTGCTCGAGTAAGGAGTCATATTTTATGCTTCTTTTTCTGCTTCTCCTCTCTTTATTTGCCGGCTTCTGTTCATTTTCTTCTGATTGTGACACATCAGCACCATTGTCTCCACAAATTGACGATTCAAAGAGTGGCTTCCCATTCATGTAGGTTTTAGTGATTTTCAGTTTAATCTCTGGAGAGCCATTCTTGATGGGAGTAGTGTTGGGTGGGGTTCCAACTCCTTTTATTTCCTGGGGTTCAAAACGCAGCTTGGCATCTTGGGCCCCAGATTCACCATTAAACACACGAGAAGTTAGATCTTTCAATTTATCGGCTGGAATAAAGGGAAGGGCATCGTGGCCGTTGTATTTTTGCATGACACCTTCCTGTAGAGTGGCAGAAAGTTGTGCTTTGCCCAAGTAGACAGAACACTCACGATTCACTTCGCAATTCTGAGTTTTCCCATTGGTATTTCCAAGGATCTCTGGTACCTGCTTCATTTTGATGTAGTTAATTTTTTGAGTTAACAGTTGAGAACTTCTTTTGATGCTAAAGTCCATTCAGTCCAGGTGTTTCCAGTCTTACAGTGCTGTATTAAGACAAAAAGAGAGAGAATACTTTCAGTAATACAGAAACATGAAATGCTACTGAGTATTCAGAGACAGATGTCCCTACTAGTATAGAATGAAATATATCTAACTGCAATTAAAAAAAAAAAGTGAAAGTATTGCTTGCAGACTTCAAAATCAAAATACCAGTTCACATTTTTAAGAAAAAAAAATCCAAGAAAAAAGCCACTTATTGATAAATAATCACTTTCACTAAAATAAGTGTTGATAGAGGAAAACTGCAGCTTTCTTTTTAATAATCTTCAAATAACATTCAGCATGAGTCTAGCTCACAGCAATTACTCAAAGGTACGACACTGTTTCAAACAAGTAAGATTTAAACTTAAGATAATATCTACAATAATGATGTTAAACAAATAAAAAGAAAGAAAAAAAGGAAAAAAAAGAAAAAGAAAAAAAGAGTAGTGAGTTTAGTTCTAAGAGGTTGTGCCGCAGCACAAAGCCCATAGGCTGCATTACTGTAGCAACTACACCATGGACAGCAACATCACAAGTTTCTCCAACTTTAATTTTATAAACAGGCCCTAAATCTTCCAGCAAAGCACATCCCTAGAGAAAACAAAGGTCAATCTTCAGACTTATTCCAAATCTTTCTGGCAATGAGAATGAGTAAAAGGTGATGTTTTATATCACAAACGCCTGTCTGCTGGGAACCAGCTGAGCACCAGTAAGAGTACTTCCTACAGGCCAGTGGCCACACTGTGCCAAATAAAATGCACCTGCTGGTATGTTAGGATTTTAATAATATTATAATAAAAAGTAACATTACATAATACCTATTTTTCATACAAAAAGATCTGAAAACATACAGACAGCTCAAACCACACCACTATCTGCCCTAGATGGCTATCAGAGGCCATGTTAGCCCTGGCCATTACAGCAATACACTATCCTAATCTCTCAAACAAACCCATCTGGCATCCTAGGTAACACAGCATGGACAGCAGAACATGGGGCCCATTCTCATTTTTAAAAGTCACATAAATAAACTCTTCATATAAGCAGGTCCAGTGTGTGTGTCTATATATATAAATATATGATATAGAGAAATGCACCATAATATTATCAAAGCTCAGGATAATAAACACCATATCTATGCTCAGAGTAACCAGTTTCATATGTGGTTAAGTCCATGAACTGTCCCATTAAAGTTTCAGCAGCTCCAATCTCAGATGCTTCCATGAGTAAGGAGGAAGAACTAACCAATTTTCAGCCACAACAAGAGAGGTGTCTTTTGAATTTCCCACCTTAGTTACTAATGTCTACCTGCAACAATGCGTAGAGCTGGCTGATCCACAATAACTTAAATACCTGCAGCCTCTCCATCTGCAGCAGCAGCGGAGCTTATGTCATTTAAAATCACGTACACAAATATTTTAAAGTGAATGTTCCCTTAGTCTGAGAAAGTTTTCTACAGATTACCAAACCAGACCTTAAAACATCTGTCCAACCTGAATCCTTTTCATGCATAAAGACTTGGAGTCAGGTGGGAAGCACAAGACCAAAACCCCTACAAATTGTAGCAAATTTAGTCCCTGCAAGCTCCCGTCTTGCTAAGATCCTACTCTACATTCCCACAAGAGAATAGGATGTCCCTCCCTCCCCGCGCTCATTTAGGAGATGAGAGCAGGGGCACTGAGGAAGATAGATTTTCCAAGGACAAACAAACAACAGTCCCAATAAGGTAAGGACAAGGATACCTGAACTCCAAAGGAGTCTGCAACAGGGATGATCCTAGCTTGTCTTTAATGAGATAAAGTCTGAATAATCAACAAAGTCTCTGATAAAGTAAGTGGAAATCAATCAGCTGCAAGAGTATTTACCCTTTCTGAAAACGGTCGGGGTAAAACAAAACTCCCAAACCCCACCGGAACAGAGAAATAGAAATTGCTAAACCCTAAAAGAGAACTCATTTAATCGCAGAAACTCTTCCTCGAAAACGAGGACGATTTTTAAAAAGAAAAGCTCTGGATCCAGTTACTACCACGGTAGTGTCTCAAGCTCCAATTCAAGAGATTTCTTAAACAAAATAGCTCTTATTTAAGAAGCAACTCATGACAACTTCTATAATCTCTAGAGAAAGACAAATTCATTACAAAACAAGTGAGATTTACAGTTATTAGTGACAGTAAAATACACATACACAAAGACCAAACTGTGGCAAAATCTGTGTTTCCAGTAATGCCACAGTAATTCGGAATACAGACCGGAACTTTAGGTTACGTGTCCGAACTCCTCCTACCTCCAGCACAGGCCGAGAGGCAGAGGAGCCAGCACTGGCTTTCCCGCGGCTGGGGACGCCCTCCAGCGGCTCCGGACCTGGCTCCTGAGGCCCGGTGCGGACAAGTTCCCTTGCTAAGTGCAGCAGCAGCATCAAAAAACACACTGGGCTGCTGCCTCCTGCCCATGGACTACGTGGCAAACTTAAAAACGCTGCTAACAGGGTTCCCCTAACTGTTTTCCGGTGTTTCTGGATGGAGATCTGTATGTTTTATCACATTTGTTCTGTTTGATTTCATCTACAGTTCTACCAGGAATTTTTCTCCTGCTATGTAACAGTTCTTCTTCTCATTACTTATTTCTTTAAGCTGGACAGCCAACTATCAGATGTCTGGCAGAAGGCAGAGCTGGGCAACTCAAGGAAGCAACAGATATCTCAATCAAGTTAGACCATGTTGCTGGAATATTCCATTTCAAAACATCAGACATGTTGAATAAGCGACAGCCACAGAGATTCAAAAAATAAAAATCATATTAGAATCACAAAGTAATTTAGGTTGGAATGGATTTCCTGTGGTCATCTGGTCCAAACCACCTCCTGCTTAAAGCAGGGCCAGTTCCCATCAAGCTGTTGAGGGCCTTTTCTGCACAAGGTCCAGTAAACAACTACAGAAAGAGTCACGACAAAAATCAAGTTAATTTCTTTCTTGCTAATAAATCTAAAGATAGTAAATCATAAAAGTAAGAGGAACTACAAGATTACAGGGTGGGAAACACAGCAAACACAGGTCATATATACACGGTATGTGTTTTAAAACTTCAGAGAATGAACCTCACTGCCCTAGCTATTTTTCTCACTACAAAAGCAGCCTAAAACACTGGAAAAGGCCCACAAATTGCAAGAGCCTAGAGAGACAGAGCACGCAGTTCTAGAGGCGTAAGGAAATCAATGCAACCAAGTCTTCAGCTTCCTCTTTACTACAGGACAGTAATTTGAGACAGAACGTGGCAGAATTGGTAATACATAGATTTTAGAGTATGGAAAATACATCATGTTTATGCAGGGAATTAATGAAGTCAAACAAGTGGAGGCTTAGAGTACCATGCAGAGTAATGGCCAAAGTAGGAGACCAGAATACCTGAAAGCAGATCCATCTTTGAAAGATGAGATCTCTGGAGACCAAGGTAAGGTTAGTCACCATCTCCAGGACCAGCAACAGAGCAAAATGAGGGCAATATGTATCCTTCTGTCTCCAATTTAAAAAGGCAGTGCTGTGGGATTTGTGTTATGTCTGATAAAACCTATGCTCTATATATTGAAATCTATACTCACAGGAGTGACAAAGAAGAGAAAGGGGGGAAAAACTGAGGCTATAGTTAAATTCTGCCCAATCCTTGCTATCTGCCATTTTTGACAGTACCATACCATAAGCAAGAGAAAGGAGGAGGTGCTTCATGAAGGGAGGACCAAAATAGAACAGAAACACAGAAAAAGAAGGAAGAAGGAAAATGATCAACAACAGAGATCCAATCACTGCTATGAGCTCAGAATTAAGGAGATCTAAAAGAGAGCATGCAAAACAAAGTGAGATTTATCACAGAAAAGATCTGGTCAATTAGAGCTGTAAAGCAAGGTCCTGAATAATGATTAGATTTGGTAGTTAATTTAACTGTGCTTGTGCTGGAAAGTCTTATCACATGGAAGCAAATGCAACCCCTTATCTCCTTCTAGAGGACTATCTACAGAAAAGGAAACTGGGGGAAGTGTAGAAAAGGGGATGAAAGAACCACATGCCAGGAGCAGCTAACAAGCTTAATTTAGTACCTACCCATACTAACTGTCCAGTGACCCAACAAGTACCATTTTCATTAACACGAAAAAAAATCCATGAGAGCCAAGTAGTTTGCTGAGTAAACATGATATTTTAGCCTGTGAACAAATAGTTTTCAATACGCAAACAAAGGTTTGACTTATTAGAAAAGGTCTCTAGGAATTTTAATAGGACAAGCATGTGTTCTTATAATGGATTTGTATATATTTTTATTGCAAAAACAAACTACATGAGGCAAACATTTCAAACAGTTTTATTAATTATTTGAAGGTCCATCATCTGACAGGAGTTATGTGCCAAATACAGCGAGCCTGCATGTCACATTCCTCCTTCACTGTCCAGGCCACTATCATTTTTGTGATACTCATTATTCATTTCTTCCACATCTGCTGCAATTTCAGAGATGTTTTTCTTGTGTGTCAGAAATAATGGAGTAGTCCATTCCCTCCAATTCTGCCAAAGGGAGTGAACAGAATAAGTAATCAACAAAAAGCTTCACTACTAAATTCCACTTCTGTTTTGCATAAGAGTTTTCTTGAAGTTATTTCTCAGGTGAATTTGGGACACAAAGTCAAAATTCACTGTAAAAGAACTTTACCCATATAAGCCATTTTTATTATCTATGCATCAGGCTTTCAGCTAGCACTGGAAAAGCCAAGAAATTGCTGGGTTTTTTTCCCCTATGATAGGTAAAGTTTTGTGATAACAGAGCCTTCTCATCCTCTCAATAAGGAGACCAAAAGCTATTCCTATTTTCAGATAAGAATTAAAAAATACTCTCAACATTAGACAAAATAAATTAGCAAAGCTAGAACAAATTCTGCTAATACATTTGAAAATCTGAATACGCTTATTCACATTATCTTGTATTTAGAACCACAGTAACAACTGGAAGTACAGACATTCTGCCGTGCATTGTGTTGTGACCACTTCTAATATTAATGAAAAATTACTACTGGTTCTAAACAGAGCTTTCTTTTATCAAAAACAAAATGTGTAACTGAAAACTACATTGTGGATTTGCCAAAATTTGTTGCAAGTCAGCTCTATCCAACAAATTTAAAAGTATTATCTTCCAAGGAGAAAAATGTTACCATAGTAGCTAAAAGATAATTGAAAAGAATTATAGCAAAACTTTCTAACAAATTACCATTAATCATGGAAGAAGACAGAGGAAAACAAAACAAAACAAAAAAACCCCACACCTTCAGTCCAAGGGAATCAATTTTAAGTTTAAAGGCATCTTAAATAAAGACTTCAAGTCTTGCAGCAGATATATCATGATTCAAGCTAACCAATCAGGTGGTAAGGTTAGCATATGAAATATTTTTAAATGACTACATGAACATTTCCATAAGTTTACTGTACAAGATAACGTTCATGTAGACTTAATTGGCATTTGTCCAAAAAGACCAAGGGTATTTTAAAAAGTGTCAACAGTTAGAAAAAAATATGTTCTTTCAGCTATACTTAAAGCTACCTGTCAAATATCTTGAAAAGAATAGTAACTCTCTCCTTTATTTATTTTCTAATGGATAAGGCTTGGAAACTTATAACCATATATTTTCACCAACTATAATATTTACTGCCTTTTGCTTAAGCACAGTACTAACTTACATAATTGAGAAGTGCAGATGGCAAGCAAAAGATTTCTTCACTTTATGTGTTATTTCTATTGCAAAAAACAAGCCTACAAAGCTGATCAACTCAACACTGTTCTTCCTCAGGAATTTCTTTCCCCCCCCCGCATCAAACCTTGCTGCAATGGATAAGGCTGCAGAAAATTCTGCAACATAGCTCTTCCCTTTCAACTTATTTTCTTCAAAATCAGGGAAGGAAAAAAAAAATTCTTCTATCACCACTGAAGGAATTAAGTTCATCAGTTTTGCTCCTGCTGCTGAAGGCAAATGGTAAAGGGAGACAGATTTACATAAATTCAGATTCTTGTTAAAATGTTGTATTTCTGGCTACAGAGAGCTTATAGACACAGTAGTGGTAGGACCACAAAACAAACAGAAGAGAACTTCTGTCTCCTCCGCAAATAAGCACAGGGGAATATTAGAACCTAAAATGGTAGAAACTTGACCGGATTTATCACCAGTACATAATGAACACTGTAAGGTGGGCCTCAGCAGTTGCTTGGCAAGTAGCTAGGAGGGGAGGGGGGAAAAAAAAAAAAAAAAAAAAAAAAAGAAATAAAACAGGAGAGGGGCCAAAAAAGCTACCTCCCCACACACACTTCAAATCCATAAATGAGACTGTCCACCTGAGGGTTCCCAGTGGTTCATCTTAAGGGAAGACCCCTCTCCAGCAAAATAGGACTGGACAATACAGCCAGAATACTTGTTCGAAATAGCCAGTTACTCAGCAACTGAAAGATGTCTCTCTCACAAGGGCCAGTTTTCTCTCTTTATACACTTGTAGCTTCTGCTTATCTTGGGAATGAAGAACCAAATATATAACCTCAGATAACTCAGCCCTTTGGTGCAGAGCTCCTCCCTCGTGTATGTTTTTCAGCTGTTCCAAGCTACTCAGATTTTACATCTACTACTTTAACACTACCAACATTTCCTGTTCAGCTTCCTACCTCTAACTCCTTGCACCAAATCTCCAGGACCTGTATCCTCTGGTTCTGAGAAATACTCACTGCAGCAGATTAAAGCACTAAAAATCTGTTTGTTTCCTCTTCGCTGCAGCCAGTGATTCGGCCCTCACTCCCATATGCAGTGATGACAGCATGGGAATTGCCTGAAGCGTCAGTTCGAGCAGCATGAAAATCCCGACTGTACAAACTCCGAGAAGGAAAGATCGAATCTGGGATGACATCACAAAATAAGTTATCAATATAAGTAATGAAGCAATCGCAACATTAACAAAATGCTCACCTGCTCCACTTTGTATGAATGAACATTGCCCAGCTCTGACTACTTAGCAACCGTTTTTTAACAATGAGGCTACAACCACTGGTAGCCCCTTTGGTAATGGTAACCTACCTGTAATGGTATTTGTCGCCACATTAAAACCTGCTCACCTATGCACCTCAGGTGCCAAAAGCACAGACTGTGCTTTGTAATCATTCTAAAAAGCAGAGTTCTGACACCAGCAACACATGGGGCCTTGGCAATAGGGTGGAAATTTAGCTATACGCACATACATTCAGTAACAAAAACTTTTGCCCACCTTTAATGTGGACAGGTAACACTTGTAAAAAATAATTAACTCAGTGTATTAAATTGCATATTCTACAACAATTAAAAACTCATGAGACACAGTTCATACTGACTAAACTGCACCACAGACTTTTACTAATATAGTTAGGCCCATCACCAAGAAATACTATGTTTGTATCAGAGGAATGGAGCTATAACATAATCCTAGGCAAACTATGCTAATACTGGTATTACTTAAACTGTAACTACATGCATTTAATTATGCTAATTATTTTATCAATGTGTTCTTGCAAGACAAAACTAACACACACAACTGACAGAGAAGCCAGGAACACTCAAACATAGCCCGAGTTCACATGCAGCTTGAATTTGTTTGGAGTGCGTCTGCCCATTCCAAATGCTTGGTAATAAATGGCCTTCTTGGCTAGGACACTATGAAGCACAAAGTCTCCCTGCACTGGCTCTCCAACAGACTTCTGCCAGAAGGCACTACCACCATCTGCACAACTCTTGATCATCCTCTTTCCATTTCTTTCATTACATCTACACCAAGACCCTTCCCAGACTAGAGATTTATATAGCCATTAGCAGTAAGAGATCTGGAATTTGAGACAAGTTTTTTTATGATTATATGCAGTATAATAAACATTTGCTAGTCCAAAAATCCAGTTCCTTTGACCTTCTTGTCCACTTTCTGAAACCTCCATGTTTGTACTGCTCACAATGTTCTTTTTTTTTTTTTCCTGGTTACATCTCTCACCATTTTTGCTCTCTCAGCATAGATCAGTTTTGTGGACTGGCTCACTACATTATCCAGTTTCATTCTTTGCACAGATTTTAACTTAACTACTTCTTATGGGAATATTTAAGAAGTTCTGAAGGTATGAAATAAGTCTCATTATTCAACTATACTTTCTATCACTATTTCCACAGTTTCTGAAGACCCAACTCTCACTCCCACTTTGGAGCCAGACATTCTGTTGATTAACACATATAGTGCAGACATTTCCTACTGCCACTTCAAGTCTTTTAGTTTCATTAATTATATATCTCGGTTTTGTATTATTGCTGAATTTCACTCACATTTCAGACTTAACCACAGCACTCATTGCCTGTTAATTCAGGAATGTTACTATAAAACAGCTTCTAGTAGTCTGTATTTCATGATCATAGGAGAAAAAAAAATCACAACATTAATTTCATTGTGAAGCATCCGACTGAAAGTTCTTGGCAAGTGTTCCATATAGCGAAATTATCCCTATTCATATCTTCCATCCTGCACAGCTCTCCAAGGTTCATACTTTGGCTTAAATCCTTTTCACTCCATTATGAATGTAGAATCTGGATGTTCTTTACTAGAGAGATAATTCCATAATTTAGGTATTTCTGAGTGCCAACACAGTCAGGTTCTCTGCTCCAATGGCATCCCACTAAGACTGGCAAGAAGTTCAACAGTGGATTTATCCGATACACGAACTGATACAAACCTCAGCTCTACAGACTAATCCATGACACTGCAGGAACGTTTACATGCAAGAACATCAAACTTGCTATCAATTCTGTAAAAAATGAAACGGGCCACAAACACTACCTATAGGAGGTTGCTTTACTGCATCTCTTTCCTACCTTTTCTTCTACGCTATTATCTGATCAAGAGCTTTTCAGAAATTTTCAAATGGATTTTAGATCACATTTCTTATAAAATCTTGCTTAATCTCAGCCTTCTCTCTTGAAAATATTTTTGTTGCAATATATTTCATCTTCTACTCCTTGGTATATTTATTACCTCACATGGCAGAGTTTGAAGACAACAGCTTTCATTTTCTATTTTGTTTTTGATGTTGACAAAGAGAACATGGAATTCTGACCTTATCCTCAAAACCAAATATGTTAAGGTAATTTTTACAAAATGCATTTTTTTCTTTTTTCCCCCCATGTGCATTTTAACACAGATATGAAGTATCAGTATCAATATTTTGATATGAGATACAAAGTCGAACAGATTTCACAAGGACAAAGCTAAACGGTCAGTCTTCATCAAGCGTAGGGAACAAGACTGATTTCACTGACCTGACAGAAACTGATACCATCCTTCACAGAGAGCAGAAAGAAAAATTATAAAACCTTTATTTCAACTTACGAATTCCTTATAATGAACACTAAAGGTTCTTTATAAGTCCTACAAAATACAGAAACTCTGACTTGCAAAAGTTTTTTTTTTTTTTTGCTTTAAATTTAACTCCGACTGCAGAGGGTTATAGCTAGGAGAAAGTAGGATGCTATAGTTTTGTTTTAGTCACTTGCCACATAAATACCTGTATCCTTCCTCCAAATATGGATGCATACAAAATAGTTCCAATTTGTGCTGCAGAGCCAAACACCAAAGTTCAGGATCAAATTGCCATCTTGGACTAAGTTAAAAATAGGACAAGTTAAAAGGATGGCAATAAAACCAGAAACTGAGCCATCGTACCTTGCAACTTAACATATTTTAAATCACTCATGTATTTTATTAATCTAAAAATATGTCAAATACCATAACCTATACCAATGGTGCCCTAAGGCAAAGCAATTTTGCCCAGCAGAAGAATAAACCAAAATACGCATTGGCTAGTCCTTCACTTTCCCATATTTAGTCAATTTAATTTCAGTGCTATGAAATATTCAAAAAGACTTTCAAGAATCCACTTTCCACGTGCAGTTCATTGCACCACTGAGCTACCAGAACATTTATTTTCAGCATTAATCAAATAGGATAGAAGAAACCTTGCTTTTGCTTCAACCACAATTAACAGGTATTGGACTATGGCATACAAAACACCTTTTAAAAGATCCAAATTACAGAAGAGCCTATTACAAGCTTCAAACAATGAAGGAACATTGCCTCAGTGCTGCAGACTCAACAGTTCGCCTGGCTCTACCCGTTACCTGTCCCAAGTTGTGAGCAGAGTAACATGCGTTGGACCACACACCAACCTACCATTGCTCGGCACACCGTATTAGAGCATGTTACTTGTTCTCCAGAAATCCTGGATGCTTCTGTAGTTGGCTACACATCAGAAGGGCAGCAGAATGCAGTGTGATGCTTACTCTTTACCAGAATATGTACAGTTTATGACTACTGCAGTTATTCTCAATTTCCCATATGATAACACATGTTCAAAACTTTCTTTTTGTGCTGATACAAGAAAATGTGAAGTAACTATGTGGGACACTATCAACTTAAAAGAAATGTTAAAAATAGTACTATATAATCACTCATATAATTTCTGTAAACATGAACCGAAAGGGGAGGGGAACACATTTGTGCAGTTTTCTTATTCCTTGTAGTGATCACAAGTGATAGAAATTCATAAAGCAGCTAACTTGAAGCCGGAGCCAAGGGTAAATTTTCGTAGCTTACCTTATTTTTTTTTTCCTTCGAAAGCACTCTCAGAAGAAAAGCATTCCAAATAACCATTAATCTTACAAAATAGCTAGATGTTGGCTCATCTGGCTGGCCGCACAAATGGACAAACCGTAGGATGACTCTGGCATGTCAACAAGGCTCACTCGCCTTCCCCACACCTCTCCTGCTCCAACCTCCCACCATTTTGGCTCCTGTCTCAAGCTCTGATGGGATATTATTCCCCATTTTCAACCCATAAGCTGATCACCATTCTAGTCACCATATTTTATCTCTGCCTTTCCATTAACAGCCCCAAGATGTTAGCACCTCCTCAGTGAGGACATGTTCCAAAGCCACCTCCTAGCCGGGACATGATGATTCCTAGAAGCTTGGACTTAATTTGATTCACTAAGCTGTACTAACTCTTAACATTTCCTTTCTTCTTTCATCCAAAGGCTCGATATCAGAACTATCCCCAGGTCTATCATATGAATATTTCCTCAACCATAATGTTACTTCACCCATCTTTAAAGAAATATGATGAAAGAACTCAAATAGTGTAGCCACAAACTGTAGAATAATAAGCCATCATCATCTACTGCATTATTATTGGTTCCATGAGGTACTTTTAACTGATATTTGCTTACTGAACGTTAGTGTATCTGCTGTTTTCAGCAATACCACTCAATGGTTGCTGCCCAAAGTGTACTGTTTTTGTGCTGAAATTCGTTTTCTGAAAAAGCAAGGCGCTTTAGCTTGTTCTACAGAGATGAGGTTTTAAATTTTCATGCATTCAGTAATCTTCTGAGCTTAAAACGTTACAAGATCTCTTTGCAGTTATGTAAGCATCTCAAAGGAGGAGTGACCAGAGGTGACAGAAACACTGCCATAGTTGTGTATATATCTTCCCCTCATCATAAACTATGTCCTTGATCCAGTAATCTGACCAGAGCAGGTGAACCTTTACACATGCATGAGTTCCAGTGCAGTCAATAGGCTTTGATCAACCACAGGAATTCACAGGCATTTATCAGTCTGCAGAAATAAGGCCTCGCTTTGGAAACATACTGACACTAGTAGAACAAAAAGCAGGCTCAGAGCAAAAGTGAGGGGTGAAAGGGCCACAAACAATAGGACACTGAAAAACAATCCCTTCCTTCCATGCCTGCGCTATTTTGCTAGCGCATTGTTTCAAATGCACTCAGATATATGTGTCTCATAATTACTCACATATATATACATCTCCATATGCATCAATAATTTAATCAGCCCAATAGTAGAAAGTAACCCTCTAATAATCATTTATGCTTCCAATAATAAAATAAAAAGTTAAATTCTGTGTCATAATAACCAGCATCCTACAAACAGGTTTTAATTTAATGGCAACAGTCTCATCTGCAAAATGACAACGGCTTCAGAAAAAGCACGTAGCGCTGGAGATATTAAAACATATTTTCTTTACTGGTAAAACAGATTTGTTGGATTCACATTGAACTAGAAGGAGTTGCAAAATATATTCTACGTTTAATTTCAAACATAGAAACTACTCTAATTCCACACCCTTAACATTTAATGGCCTAGTTTTCTTCTGGTATCTTCAAATAATATTTAATAAATTAGACTGTTTGTTTGCACTTTCAATAGTTGAATTTTTCTGGGCATATATCATGGTGGATATTCCTATAACCTTCACAATAACTAGCAATATGGTCTCCAAGAACATCCAGAGATTTTACATTTAAACAGTTAAAATTCACCGTATTTTCTGATGGCTACAAACTGGATCAAAATCCCAGCACATGTTGTAATAAATGGGATATAGTTACTTACTTAAAAAAGGGGAAAAAAAGCCAAAATGCACATACTATAAGCACTGAGCCTTGAACAGCACTGCGAAACAGTGGTTTTATTCAATGATTACATCCAACAGTCAAATTATACTGCACTGTGAAACTGAGGAGTTTATTAAGCTTGATATACTGCATTTCCCAAGCAAAATTCCCACAACAAAATGGGCAAGTAACAGTTTCAAACAATGAGTTTACAGAGATTCTACTCACATAGGAGGATGCTGGTGGAGCACCAGTCGGTTCCTGCAGCCGCACGCTGCGTGTTTAGGGCATTTCGGCGAGCACTCAGGGCCACACAAACCGCCAGCAGGGAGACTTTGCAAAACCGACTGCAAACTTCACTGCCACCCCACAGTGTGCACAGCCACCCTCCTTGGGGAAGGGCTCGGGAGGGAAACGCATCTATCTCTATTTTCTCAACGGACAGACCTCGCTTGGCTTACTTGGCACGGGCAGCGCTTGCTCCTGGATTTAAGGAACATTATGAAGGGATTTTGATGCAAACGCCAGCGAGGGGACTATTCCCGCACACGCACAGCACTCGGGCAGTGACCGATACCAGCCTCCTGCCTGCTTAATGGCTGGCAGCAAGAGGCCCGAAATCTGTTTAAACGCAGCGTTTACCGCCTTCTACGCTCCTCCTAGCATCCACTCCTCCCTGCGGCCGATATTTCCAGTTAAAAAAAGGGAGGAAAAGCAAAGAAAAAAAAAAGGAAATAAAAACGAGGCGCGGATAATAAACGCGTTGAAGGAAAGCGGCAAATTCCTTCCCCCCCGCTCCCTCCCCCGCGGGGAGCCGCGGGC